>VZUA01083655.1:32630-57641 GCA_013401035.1 Horornis vulcanius
GGCCTTTATGTTGGTGTTTTTATTAAATGCTGAGAAAAGTTCTTTGTATCAGACTTGCTGGTGTTTTTGCATTGTTTCCCTGTAGTCTCCAAACTGGTAATTCCACTTGTTAAACTGGGTTGGCTTTTGCAATCTCCTTTGTTGTGGGATTCTCCCTTGCTTCCCCCAGTACATTCCAGAAATTGTTTGCTTGCAGGCAACTCTATTTATAAGCTTGTTTCATTTCTGTTTGATGTTTGAAAAGGTTTTTCATAGCTCTTACCTTTTCTTTGGTTTCTATGATGTACTAATCCAATGTTCTTTAACTAGTTAAAACTGAACACTTTATTTGTCAAATATAGCCAGCCAAGGGAGTCCTTCAGGCATACATCTCCCTTCTTTACTGTGTCTCTTTCATTGTTCTCAGGATTATAGCATGGGAAAATGAATAAAGCATGGTCTACAGTATGGTGGGTGGCTGTAGATATGATGAACCTTCTACTGAGGCCTTCACACCTTTAAAATTCACTGTCTCTTCTTCATAAAGCAAAGTTGACTTTCAAAGCTAATTTGGTATTTTCTATTCACTAAAACTTTGACTGAAACTAACATTGATGAGAAGAATTCAGATAAATACTCGCAGATTAAATACTGGGTTTTCGGTGTGGGATGGTGAAGTAAAATAAATTGAAATCCTGTTAATATCTACTCAAGGAGACAATTTCCTCAAAAAAATATTAACAGCACTTCTGTAATCTTAGTGTTGATTTTAAATTAATTAAAAGACTTTTCCCCCATTGGCAGTTTATTCCTTTGTAGGGAAGTTGTCAAGGAAGACTGAGATTATTTACTCTATTCCCCAACATCTTTTGTAGGAAGGCAAGAAACTTGTAATCAGTCTGCTTTAAGGGTATCTAAAAATCTAAAACCAAATGAAACTCTGTAATTGTAAAGCTAATAATGATGTGCTTGGGGTGCCTTCATGTTTAACTCCTTTCCAAAGCAATCTCTGTGTCAGAAGCCCTATTTTTTAGAGATAGAAGTACCCTTATAAAGCTGTTTGTAGGTGATTAGTCTGCCTATATATGTAATCNTCGTAGGAAGCTGCTCCCTCTGTGTCACAGGTCATCTAGAGGATCCCCAATGAGTTTTATTTTCCCATACTGTGTTTCTTGATACCTTGTTACTTGCCCTACAGAATAGCTTATATGCCCCCAAGACTGGCCTGAAGATGTGAAAACACCTTTGCAAGTAGATCCTCCTTTGGCTTTTACTGTTTTATTTATTTACTAAGTAGTATAGCGTAAGTATTTAATAGCCTGAAGAGTAATGTTTTGTAAGCTGCCCTGTGAATGAGTGGTAGGAGATAAGTGATAGCTTGTATCAGGAACTGTATCTTTTGGGCATGATTTTAGACTGCACTTGACAAAGAAGACCTAACTCTAGTCTATGTCTTGCTAACATGCCAAAATAGCTTTTATTGCTACGTACACCAAGTTTCATGCAGTCACTGGTCACTGTTGGTGAGAGAGTCCCTCTCTCTACTGTGCTGGAAATAGGCAACTACAACCTGGTTTAAATGGTTATAATGTTTGTTTTTTTTTAAAAATATGTTACTGTTAAATTGAAAAATCCTCTAAACTCCCTCCCACCTTCCCTCCATCCAGACACTGAATCCCCAGTGATTAAACAAGGGAGTTGACTAAACCCTGTCTAGTTGCTGGTTAGTGATCTCATATTTTGACTATTTCTCCTGATGAATGGTACACATCCATCACAATTTTTCTTTGCTGGAAAGCAGCAGGATGGGAAAAAACCACTGAATTGGCCATTTAAATACTTCTTTTCCAGACTGTCTGCAATTACAAAGCCTTTTTGAAAAATCTGATTCAAGATGGTTTCAATTACGAGTAATGTTTCAACTATACTGCATTCTAACCTGTATGCTCTTTAGGTTGAATCTGACATGCCACAATTATTGTAATCACTTTATGATATGCATATCAGACAAATAGAAAATAAAAACAGATACTGAATGGTTTCTGGCTGTGAAAGAGCCACTCTTGTGGAAAGCATGAGATCATTATATATTTCTTCTTCCATAAAACTTTGCTTTGGTTTGCAGAGTTTTAGTTTAATGTATTCTTCAGCCTAGTGACATTTATAAAGAATATTTAAACCAAAGTCCTCTGAAGTAGCTGTGATGAATGAGTCTCCTGGGAGTAATGAAAACATGGTTCAGCCACACTGCCAGGCCAGGTGATGAGCCGAGTACTTTCTCAAAGTCTGCGTGCAATTTTGAGGTTGTGGTGGTTGTGGTCTTTTCCTTCCTGCTCCAGAGAGGAAAGTTTTCAGTACTTCTGGTCTCTCTGTTCCTGCTTGGGAGCAGAGAGGGAGAAGGTGGTATAATCTTCACTTTGGGTTTTTCACTTGGTTGTTGTTGTCACTTTGGCACAAAAAGCAGTGATGGAAGCCTTGGCTGTGCTGTTGGCTCCTGACCACATCCTGCCTCTTCCCTCCCAGCACCCAAACAAAAGGAAACATTTGACAAAAAGAGATTTGATGGGAATCTCTGTCTTGTGACTCCTGCTCAGATAAGGTGCAGGCAGTGAAAACACTTTACCCACAAAGGAAAGTCATAAATTATGTTGTACTTTGGTTCCTGTTTGCAGAACAGTATTTCAGACCCTGAGTTAGTTTCTCCTGAGAAACAGATGAGCATGATGCCAAACCTGTGAAGGCTTCCAGGAGACAGACCACTAAAAATTGTCAGTTTGTCACTGTTGCAGCGGAGCCTGCTTGTCTCCCATAGAATCTTTAGGGGGAAGGAAGAACAAGTAAACAAAAGTGGTTCCTTTCTCCAAGTGAGTTTGCACATGTCATACTAGATGTTGTGGTAGCCTGATAATACTTGATGGACTTTTTTTCCCTGCTAAGAGGGAAGGTATCATCTTCAAAATGCTGAGGAAAATAAATTAAAGTAGTCCTTGTTCAAGTCAAATGGGTCAATTCAAGTCATGACTTTCCTTCTGTCTGTATAAATCATTGGGGCTTTGCTGTGACTGGAGCATCTTGGTATAGTAGTACATGATCCCTTTCAATGCAATTTGAAGTAGAACAAAGTGTTTGCCCTGAAATGATGTTGATCTGCTTATAGCATTATATTCTCCAAAATCCTGTGTGGTAACTCTTTATTCTGTCAGTGGAGTGCATCAGCTTTGAACATATAACAACTGCTTGTATTAAAGTATTTCTGGATGAATGGTCCATCAGATCTCATTTTTAACATGAATGTTTTGCTTTCTGCCATTGTGTTTAAATACTTCTATTGCTCCATAAAAGCTTGGAGTTGCTGTGATCATTAGCCGTTGGTTGGGCGTGTTGATGAGGCACACATGAGTGTTTTATTACCAACAAACAGTGTGCCATCATCATCACCTGGATTTAATCTTCCCTACCACTTTCCAAATAATATCCTCCTTTTCTGTGGTTTCTAAGTCTCTCAAAATGCAATTATCTGGGCTGAAACATTTCAGTTACTGACTCAGAGTGTTTATTTAAAGTTTTGGTGAAACACTTCAACCATCTTTGAGAAACAGTTGAGATGTAAATACCTTGGTTTTCCTTCCACTTTGTTTAAACTGGCTCAATAATAAACTTGATTTCTCATTGTTTATAGCTGAAACTTGAGATGCAGCGCCGGAATGGTTGCTCTGATATCAGTAATTCACCTTCTGCTATTTTTGTGAAATTTCACCCAAATTTGGTTATTTTGTAAGAGTGAAAACTCACCATCCATGCATGCCTAGCAGAGGCTGTGTGCAGGCAGGCAGGTAGGTTCCGCATGCACTCAGCTATTTTCAGACCAATGACACAGCTCTGTCTGGTGTCAGGTGCTGGGAAGAGGTTTGGTGAAGGTGAGGAAATGGAGAGGAAGAGATCTGGGGCAAAGTGGGAGTTTTGCCAGGTGAGCTGGGTAGGAGCCAAGAGTTGAAGAAAATGCATTGGAGATGTACTGTTGCTGTGGCAACATTAGTTCTTGCTGTCTTCCAGCTCTGTATTTCCCTGCTCCTCAGTGTGGGGTGGCATGTGGAGGGGTCAGGTCTCTGCCCAAAGGATGCTGGTGCAGCAAGAGGCAGGCAGGGGCAGAGTTGGCAAGAGATGGACTCTTGGTCAGGTGTTCTCCTCTTCCTCTGGAAACCAGTGAGCCAGTCCCTGAAACTGGCATCTTAGTTGCTAGACGTGAGGTGGGTGAACTCCCAAATCCCAAGGGCAGTAGGTGTCTAGTGAGGTGTTTGCATGTGCCACATGCTTGCAATGGCAAAATGAAAGGTGGATAGACACCTGCAGGCAAAAACTGCAGGCACTTCTCAACTCTTTAACCGCATTTGGTCTCAGTTTATTCTGCGTAGAGGGGGAAGTAATGCTGTCTAGTATCACAAGAAGACCAAAAAAATCCATAAATAATTTTAACAGAGCCATTCCTCATGTGATCCTGTAGAGCCAGCACTATGCATAGTCCCAAAAGGGAGTGAGTAGCTTGCATTCAGGCCAGGAGGTAAGTGAGCATGTGTTGGAGTATTGACAGCTGACTGTCAGAGTTAAAAGAAATACCATTTAACTGCCTATTCACTGTGTGGGAAAGGCTGTGCAAAATAGTGGATGTGGTCATGTAATTGAGGTTGGTATCACTGCTTTTACTGATGAAGACAGGTACCACAGAGATTGTCAGGGTATTCCAATGTCATTGCCATATAATCAATGGTAGGGAGTCTAGTGTGTGTTTCTCCCAAAGTCAAAGATATATGCCTTGGAAAACCTAGAGGCATTATTTTAATTTGAAATTAACCTAGAATTTTATTTAGTCAGTGCTGAATCTGTCTTAAGGAAAAGAATAATTATCTGCTCCTTCAACACAGTATTGAGAAGGTATAAGCACTCTCGAGACCACAATCCCATATTCTAGTAGTGGAATGAATATAGTATTCAGGGAAAGTAATAAGACATCCTAATATGTCTTATCTTTTCTCATAACCGTGATTTAGCTGCCTAATTCCTTAAGCTACAATTTGAGATAAATGTAACTGCATTATATGTCTTGCTATTTTTGCTAGATCTTCTGGAAGCTTCCTAATACCTGGTGGAAGGGGATAGATAGCCCTTTAGCGAAAAGAAAAGGTTTGGTTTTTTTTTAGCTTAATGAAATGCCAGGGCTTCATTCTTTCCCCTTACTTGAATTTATGGACCTTTTACCAGCATTCTTTCTCCCCTTTTTTTTCTCTGGGTGTTTCTTACTGCTAACTCTTATGTCCTGCTGCTTCAGAGCAGGGGTCTCACTGCCCCTCTTGCTAGTAGTGCTGTTGTACCCCATTCCCTGAGGAGGGAAATTCAAGGTGTGTCAGACGGCAAGAAAAGATGGAAGCTAAAATGTTTCACTGATGTTAAACTAATTCCTAGAAGAGGGGGAACATGAACTGGGTATAGAAAAAGTGAGGAAAGGTGCTGTTTCCCCTTGGCTTTTCAGGTCAGGTATGCTTCATTGCTCTCTGTAGACAGCCCCACAGTGATACGGTATCTCTTAATCTCAGTAATTTTTTTTGCTGCTTCTCAACAGTTTTAAAAATTAAGGAGGATATTATGTGTGATTCCTCCTTGAAGAATGCATATATATTCATTTTTAGGTGTTCGTTTCTTTAATTTCTGTTTCTTTTCAGGAACTTTCCAATCAGTTGAGAGCTGGTGTCAGACTCCAGCCCTTGCTGGCTGGTCCTAGGAGCAAAGCTGATGATTTATTAATAACGCAGCTGCGGTGCCAGCGCTGCCATTGAGGCGGGTAAACACTCCTCCTCTGCAGAGGGACAAGACTCTGTACTTTTCACCTCTGCAGTTATGTAAGGTGTCCTTGGCCATCTGTGTATTTAACTTGGCCCTTGCTTTTTCCATTTGTTTACAAAATGATTGGCCATGAAAGTGTGAAATCCCCAACAGGGAAGCATCCCAGGAAGCCCCAGCTGGACTGGGAGCCCCAGCAAACAGGCGGGTGCGGGGTGGCCTGGCCGGAGTGAAAGCATGTTTCTGAGGAGCAGCACAGGGACTCACCAATGACATATCAGGCCTCCTGGTAGCAGTTCAGAGCTGCTGGGCATCCCGCTTGAGAGCTGGGGGCTGTGGTGTGCTGATGTCCAAGGCACTCAATTGCTTCTGCTGTTCATTGGGTCTATCCTCTAGTACACCAGTGGATCCCTTATTATGTCAGGGACTTGCTACATCATACTGATGACTTTTTCCATATGGTGAGACTATTCCAAATAACGGGCTTTTTCCAAGTGACATTTAATTCCCTGCAACTCTCAAATGAAGCACCTTCTCAAGGGTCCCTTGGCCCAGTGAATTGCTTTGCGAAGCCAATGTAGTCAGTTTTATAGCACTCTACTCCCATTTTCTTTTTGATCCAGTCAACCAGGCTCCTCACTACCAAGGCATATCTTCTGCTCCTTTTTGATGCCACATAACTGGTGTTATGGCTTTTCCTGAGGTGCATTAAGATTCCTGGCATGTTGCCAAGGGAACCATTGCCAGCACACCAGCCCATTGCCTAGTCCTTGCTGGGCTGTTCATCCTTTGGGATAATGGGCATCCAATCAGCGAAGACCTCTCCCTGTTACTATTTCTTTTCTAACCTGGATATGGTGGAGGATATCTGCTATGGGCATTGGAGGGTGAAGTCTGTGGGCTGAGCCACAGTATCATGCCTTCCTATTTATAGGCCACCAAGAGAGAAATACGGTGTCTCAGGGCTTGACCATCAGCTCTGTAGTTACCCTTGCCTACCTCATCACTGCAAAGTGGTGTTTCCAAAGCAAGGGAGCTTAATCTTAGTCCTGTTCATATGAGCAAGCTTGCATTAAAGTCATCATATGTCTGCTTGAAGGTTTTTATGGGAATTGGAAAGGAGGTGAGGAAAGGGGTATCTCAGGAAGTAGTGCTGTGCTGTACCCCATCTTCCTGTTCGGTGTTCAGCTGTTCTGCTACACCACTGTTGCCTTTTCTCTTGCCAGCTGCCCTGCAGCCAAACAAGTTACCTCTCTTTGCTAGGATTAATTCTGGAATGGCTACTTTTGTCTGTTCTTGACATATTGAGGAAATTCAAAGAAAATTGCCTCTTATCAAGCTCTTACCTTCTTTTATGGTTCAGTCAAGTTAAATTTAATGGTGGAGTATGTTGTTTACCAGCAAAAATCTGTGTCACCTTGACTTACTGTGTGGTCCGGCCCGCAATTTACACATCTCTTCTCTGTCTTCCACGAAAAACACTCAATCCTTGAGATGAGCAGGTGTTTTAAAGCTGCCCAGCTATCAGTTAACTATGTGTAATGCTCTATCCTGAGACTCTATGAAAGTTTTAGACCTTTTTTTTCTGAAATGCAGGAATCAGTGAATATGTTGACTTCTCTGGTGGGACAGAGTTGGAGGGCTTAAATCACTGCTCTCCTTTTGAAACCCATCTTGAGTCCCATGGCAGGCTTCCCTGCACAAGGCAGCTTTGTGCCACGTGAAGACTCTGACCACCCATGTAATGGAAATCAGACATCTGAGGAATTTAATCTAAATAAGGTTATGCTTCCCTCTGCTTTCTTTATGTTCATTCTGTTGGCTTTTTCCAACAGAAAAAACCTGTTGGCTGCCTGTTGGCTGTCTCTTGTTCCCTGGAAATTGTCTGTGTGTATTAGAGTGAAGATTTATTTCAAGGGTTGTCCACAGTTGCTTGTGATGTACTGCTGATCAATACTGGTAGCCAAACTTGAAGCTAAGATAAAAATAACTGGTTGATTTTGAGTGCCAGTGGAGGGAGGAGAATGGGAAAAACAAAAAACAAAACAAAACAAGAAAAGGAGCTACATAATTGGGGAAGAAATAGTATCTATTGCCCTATTATTCTCAAATTATTTCCAAGGCAGTAAACACAGATATAAAATAAATTGATATTAAACTGTTGTCTTTTTCTTCTTATTTGTTAGAATAATTTTGAGGGTGTTTGTCAAACAACTTAGAATTTCATAAGTGGTTTTTTTTCTTTTTGGCATCTGCAATATCTGCCTGACTTCTTTGTCTTCTGAGCAATTTAATATTGAGTACACTTCCCTTGATATTGCAAGGCAAATTATTAAACCATTCTCTATAGCTATGCTCAACATTTGTTTGAAAGAGCATCTTGAGAGACTCTGAGCTCTTTGTGCATTGCAAATGTGCTCTTTAGTAGAACATTTTGTCTTTTTCCATTTAAATAAATATCTCCTATTAAGTCTTTAGTGGTAAGACTTACATCATTTAGACATTCTATCTTTTTTGCAAGGCTTCCATTTTTGTTCAATATTCTTCTATTTCTTCTGTCAGTTACAGGCAGTTCTTGTTCTCTACTTTTATGAATAAAATGATCATTTTTATTTTACCAGCTTATAGTTTCTTACAAAAAATTGAAGTCATTAAAAGAGTAGCTAATGGGTTTTCTTAGCTTGTTGGAAACTGAATCAGACTGAAGTCACCTGAGAATTTTTTTTTTTATTTCTCTTTTCTACCTTTAAGTAGGAAAGTGAATTTGCCTTCTACTTTTTCTTGAAACGGAAGTGTGTAGGTGCGTATAAATATGTATGCACACTCACTAACTTTGTGGGTGGACTTGCAAGGTGGCTTTATAAATACAGAACTAAGTTCTCAGCAATGTTTTAAAGTTGTTTTTTAAGTTGTTTTTGTTGGTAGCTTTTCTCCATATTTTTTTCCAGGAAAAGAGATCCAAGAACTGAACCATTTCAAGTGTAGTATAAGAGATGCTTGTGTTGTTTTGTAATACATTTTTTCCTTTAGGTCTTTGTGTTTGTGAGATGTATGGCAAATAGGAAAGTCTGAGGTATTTGAACTTGCCATCAAAAGCTTAATATTTCTATTAGTAGTCCTTTTGAATTATTTTTCAATTTCACAAAGAGTTCAAGTGTGCCCCATTTTCAAGATAAGAGATCTTATTCCAATCTCCATTTCTTTCTATAAAATTATATAAAATTCTGCATAGGCTAAAAAAACCCTGTGTTTTCATAGGTTTTTGCGCATGTTTGCAAGGCAATGTACTCTAGATGTGAAATTATGCAAAATGAAAAAAATTGAAATTTTTTTGTATGCCTTAAGGAAGAAATAAAATGCTACGTTACACTTGTTAAAATCTCTGACTAGTCATTCTTAAGGCTTAACTAAATCCCTTAAGTCCTTGGACATATGAGCATGTGTAGTCATACAGATTGTGTGAGGTGGTGCATATTCTCAGCAAGTGCAAAGGGAATACTTTAATGGAGCTGTAGTGTCTGGTTTTTTACTTTCTGAGTGAAGCTAGCAAGCAGATTGACCTGAATAGGAAAATTGAATTCATGAGTTGTGATGTTAGTTGAAAATGTTTTTTAATTCTGTCCAAACTGAAGTCTGAGGGTTTTCCATGAGTGTTGAAAGTGCCGTTGATGATTGAACTCTCATATACTAAAATATGTAGGGAAATGCATGCATTCAAATCCTGTAGAACAAGAGGAATCATCCCTCTCTGTGTATGAGTACAGAGTGTTTTCTTTAGTGTTTTGGGTTTTTTTTTCCTTTTTGATATTTCTGCATTTGAAAAACAACTTTTCAGCTGGATGTTTTGGGCTGGTAGAGTTAGTGTGGCTGTCTATGCATAGGAGCAGAAGCTTAAGTATCTCAAAATACCTGCCCTCCTATTGACTGGGTCTATTTTTAGCCTCAGGGAGGACAGGATTATCACAATTGAAAAGTTCCTGGTTTATGCAATTCTGAATTTTTTAATTCATTGGGTGAGGCCACACATGTTCCCAGCCAGAATTTGCTGAGAAGCTGCTGAGGGGGAATCCCAGAGGAGAAAAAACAGTTTTTGCTCTTGACAGAAACCCTTCCAAAGAAGTATTTATGCCTTAGGTACCACCCCAGCTGCTGACACTGCTGTCTTTGTGGCTATTCTTGCTATGTGCTGCCACCACCCTGGACAGTGGCCTGTGCTAGCTCCCACTCTGCTGGGGTTTGAACAGTGTGTGATATCTTCAGTGGGTGACGTTTAGCTAAGCAGCATGCCCACAGCTGCAAAGGCATTACTGTTTTAAAATGTGTTCTGATCTTTACAGGCATGTGCAAGGCATGCAGAAAATTGCAAAAGTTTTTTTCGAGTGGGAGGGATAGGATAGTTGTGGAATCAGATCATTATTACTTTTTGAAAATTTGTGTGTGTCTTTTCTGACTCTAGCAAACGTTTAGAGCTCATAGTATCTATCTGAAAACCAGAAAATCTTTTTTTCCCTTGTTGAACCAGTTGCTCAGATGCCTTCTAAAACCATTTATGCCTTGGAAGTCATATACTTTTCTTCTTTTCCCATTAGACTGCATATTCAATCTTGAGCGTTCATACCTTTTCATCTGCATTTTAGGTTTAGCTTGTTTTCTTAGGGAAACAGGTTTTGCATAAATGCATTATCCATACTTTTGCCAGCATCATCCTCTCACCCTTTGGAACGATGTGGCAAATTTCAAGCAAAGTTGCTAGAAGCAGACATCTCAAAGAAACATCTCAAAGTTCTTACTGGTTATGCAAAAATCAGTGTCTGGGTAGAAGAGAGATGCAAAGTTTTACCCTATTAAGGAAAAGGCAGGAGCGGGCACTAAGCCGCTCCCAAGTGTGGTCTGCCAGCAGCATGCACGTCTTGGCCGGCTCCTCAGGACACGCAGGGCTCCAGCGAGTTATAATTATCGTGTGAGTTGTTCCTGGGCTATAGTTAGGAGAGGTGGGAGGGTGCCCTGGGGGGAGAAGCAAGGAGGGAGGTGAGGTACAGTAGGAAGCTGGGAGTTTATGGAGAACAGAGTTGAGTAGGGGGAGCTGGAAGCACCCTGGGGAGTGAGGTTTGGAAGAAGGGAGCAGGCCTCTGACTTTCTGCTTCTCATTGGATAACCTGTTTTTTAAAGGTGTGTGAGATGTTAGGCTGTGCTGTGAGTTGGGGGAGTCATGCTCTGTTATTTCTCACTAATAGCATCAATAAATTGCCTGAAATTCCATACCTGAGCAATGTAATTCTGGAAGTTTTAGTTGATTCTTGCCTTGAGAGATAGAAGAAATATTGTTTTGCCTTTTTTTTTTTTCCTGTTCCAACATCTTACTTTTATGAAAGATAATATTAATAAGTAAAACCTAACTCATTATTATACATAAGCAATTCCCAAGCTTGAATTAATTATTGTCATTGTTACTATTAGAGTAAGAGTAAAATACAGAAAGAAGTTGTGAATTTATGAAATATTCAAAGACAGGAAATGGATCCTTAGTGTGTTAATATGGAAAGTTGTGGGGTGTTACTTCTACATTCACCTCATTTTGCGTATTTTAAATTTAAAATTCTAAGCACATATCTAGCTTTTTAATATACTCTAGTCTGTAGGCTTTGTTGTGGCATTGATCTTAGACAAACTACCTATTGTTCTTAATGGGAAAATCTGTTGATTAAAAAAAAAAAAAAAACCAAAAAACAAAAAACAAAAACGGTGTGACCTAGCTAGTTAAAGGATGTGTTTTTGAAATTAAGCCAGTCAGGTAGCAGCTCCCAAGACCATTGCCCCTGCAGAAGTGCAGTCTCTGTTTGTTATGCCCTGGTGTTGGGCACTGAAATCTTTTTGAGTTCCCAGCTCCTCGATGCACCCTTTCCCTCTTCCTCTGCTTTACTAGAATGAAACCTGTGGGACAGCCTGACACAAGCCACAACACGTTCTGGTCCAGATCCTTAGCAGTAGAAAAGTAGCTTTTCTGTTTAAACTTTCCATTACTTGCCTGAAATGTGGTGCTAGGCAGTAGGCTGGATAGCTGTAAGAGGACAAGGGCAAAGTATTAAAAGGTCAGAGTCAGGTACCATCCTTCCAGGATGAGGGGAGTAACAGACTGCTAGGGATGTAATCTGATGTCTGTTCATTGTTTCTATCCATTGTATATAAGGAGGCTCAATGAAAGTGATTTTTTGCATGAACTCCCATGGGAAGTACACAACCACTTATGATGTGCTTGTTGATAACCTTCACTTCATGGGTGACAGAAGTTTCTAGGGACCCAGTTTCAAACCAATCTGTCTGTGCCCTCTGTTTCAGGACTCTGACTCATATTTGGGAGCTGGTTAGAAGTTGTAAGAAGCAATTATTTTTCTCTACTGCCTGCCTTAACCTGCTGAGTTTGTGCTCTCCTGTGCCAGAGGGACTGAATGTCTGTGGAACAGTTCCTAAAGTGCTGTGGTTTTACGATGAAGCAAGCCTTGCTCCAGAGGCTTGATATTGATGCGCCTCAAAGTACCTGATTTTGTCTCTGCATTTGTGATGATGTGGCCTTTTAGCATAGTAGCTTTTTACAAAGTGGTGACCCAACCAACACATTGAATATGCCTTCATGTTGTATACAGTTGTCTGTTCAGCTTTTTGGTTGATATGTGCTGTCATGTCAATTGGACTTCATATTTGACTTTTTAATAAACAAAAAATTTCAGGGTCAATATCATTTCATTTGACTGAAATGATACTACAAGTTTGAATTTTTGTTTGTGCAGTGATTAGTCGTTGGGAAATCGAGCATTTGTGAAAAAAGGAATGAAAAATTCCTTATAGGTGTTTTCTTGCTATCATTGTAGGTCCAAAAAGTAAAATAAGCCGGTCTCAGAATTTATTTCGTTTTGGTAGTGAGGGTAGATTAATTTACTCACTATTTTCAGTGCTCACTCCACTGCAGTTTATTTTGGGTCATTTAATTTCAACAAGGCTTGATCTGTTTAGAGGGCTTTCTATAGCAGCGTGGCAGGACCACACAGCTCTTTTATAGTACATACGTTCATTGCTAACCGGGAACTCAAAAAACTAGTAAACGATGCACAGACATGAATAACTTCAGAGAGGACAGTACATTTTTGTATGGTTGGACTGTTTTGAAAGTTTTCAGAAATAGTCAATCTTTTGTGCACTGTGGCTTGCTTTGCAGAGCTTGAAGTGATGGTATACAGCAACTGTGTGCTTTCAGAGGTAAGACTGGAGGTCTGGCGGAAGGCACTCTTCAGGTTTAGGGTGCTTCAGAAGACACTGTGCATGAGAGTTGCTCTCAGTCCTTGTTTAAGGAACATTTTTGATTCCATAGGTAGATATTTCCGTCAGATTCAGTAGTTTGATATGATTTTGCTGTTTTAATTTTTAGATTTGCTGTAGGAGCTGTTCATATACAAAATAGGCTAAGGTCAAATAGATCTCAGCTTAAAATGTCAATCAGTTGGCCTCATCAGCCAACAAAAAAGCATATGCTCATTTTCTGTGCTGAATCTGCTCCAGTTTTGCATTGTGATGGTAAAGGCCACATTCCCCCCAAATGAATGACCCAGCTTTCTTTTGTGTCCATCAAATCATGCCTATTTCTGGTTCTGCTCATGCCAGCTGCGAAAGTAATGTTCCTTTTGTGTAATTCATTAAATCAGGCAGCATTAGTGATTCTCTCAACAGAAAGAAGGCATGATGTCCTAAAAGTGGCTGCATCTGTACTAGGAGGTTAAAAAAACAGCACTGAGACCATTGTTCCTGAGTGCTGAGACCATTGCTTTTCTTAAATTTTTAGCTTTCTTGCATTTTCTGGCTTCTGCTGTTTAGCATACTACCAGCAGCAGCCAGGGGCAGTTCAGGAAAGGACTGTTCTCAATAGTTTAATAGTGTGGAAATAGCTGTTTGCATTCCCATCAGCCCCAACACAGGAGAAGGTTCCAGAACATGTCTAACTCACCCCTGAACAGCTAGTTGTGACATCCTTGTAGCAAATTAGAGACAGAATCTGCACTGGTTTTGGTGTCTAAGTCAAAAGTATAACAATAACACTAGTTCTGAGACATTTGAAGCCTGTTAAAAGTTTTGTAGTAGTGTGTTGTGTGCATGCATGGAGTCAGCGTATGTCTGTGTGATATTCCTGTATAGGGATCTGGATGCTTTCTTGACTATAGAAGGATATTCCTTCTTGTCTAGAAATAGTAAAGCCCTTATACTGGTGAATGGGAAGTTTAAAAAACATCTTAAAAACATCTTAAACTTCTTAAAAACATCTCAATTTGGAAACAACTCATACAAAGTGAGTGTCTCCAATGCTGTTTGACAAATGCTTTAGGCCCTCTAGTTGCAGCTCTTAAAATTCTGTGTTTATTTCTGAGCCGTATCATCAAGGAGCTTCTGATCTCAGCAGGTCCTGCCCTGCAGCTGCACAACCTCCTGGTGCACCCTACAATTTCACTTTCTGGGCGAAAATGTATCAGTGTTTCTTATGCCACTCTACCTATGTTGGGGGTCAGCTGGTACATCCATCTCCTCTAACCCAAGCCACCTCAAGATGACAGCCCACCTATATTTTTATTGTCTCTTCTTTCCTCATAACTGTCTAAAAACTCCTCCTTTCATGTTGACTGGAGCTGTCCTTTTGCTGTCTACCTTCAGATTTAGATCATGCGCTGCTTCTAAATTTAGGCTGTAAAAGTACCACCTTTACTTCTGTTATTTTATACTTGTATGGAAATAGTTCAAAGTTGTGCTGATGTAATGAAAACAGGAGGCTGAAGGCCAGTGAACTGGAATAAGGGTGAATGTATGAGTGAACACAAGGAGAGAGTGGCAACTTTAGATACTCACTGCCATGATCATGCAATATTTTTTAATACGATGCATTTTATATTTTTTATATGATGCATGATGTATTTTTAATAAGCTGCATTTCTCTTTAAGAATGTGTCAATTTGTTATTCATCATGTGATGTCATTTAATAAAAAACTTTTATGTTATGGTAACACCAGATACTCTAGCCATCATGTCATGAGAGGCAGTCTGGACAGTTCTGAGATTGTTAATTGAATGGCAGTGATCTGTACTTAACAATGAAAATACTGATTCACAGCCTTTCTCTTTTTTTCTTCCCTGGCTAATTGCCTTAATGATCAATCAGAGGTGGTGAGCTGAGGCAGAGCTCAAGGCTATCAGCTCCTCCCAGCCCTCTGCATAGTTCCCAGGAAACACCCTGTGTTTCATTAGTTCTTGCTTAGTTTATGGTGTAATATTTTGCTCGAAGGCATTAAACTATCATCAAAAGCAGCCGACTGATTAGTGTGGCTTCTTTTTCCAGGGTCGTTGTACAAGGGAGAACTGCAAGTACCTTCATCCACCAACACATTTAAAAACTCAACTGGAAATCAATGGCAGGAACAACTTAATCCAACAAAAAACTGCAGCAGCAATGCTCGCCCAGCAAATGCAGTTCATGTTTCCAGGGACACCACTACAGCCAGTGGTAAGTATATTTCTCTGATGGTCTTAATGGTAAGTAAAGTTGAAGACTCTATTGACCTGCAAAAGTTCTCTAAATAGTATCAATAAAAATAGTCCCTGTCTCTTTACTTAAGGAATGGTCAAGATGCATTTCAAGATGTAACGGAGTGTTTTTGTAGACTTGATTTATTTTTCTTTTATCCCAGAATAATTTGCTTTTTTTTTTCTCTCTTTTTCCCCCCCTCAATGCATTTCATGTCATGTTTGCAAGATTTTTATGTATAATCCTTCTGGAGGTAAAAATTTATATAATAACAGTAATTTGCTAGTAAGTAATTTGAGTAGGACTCGCAAAGTTTCTCAGGAGTCTATGGGTTTGAATGGCTTTAAATATTATTTAGTCCCAGTACAGGGAACAAATGTTAATGGGTAACATTTTCTTACTCTGTTGAAGTCTGGAGTGTCCAAGGATAAGACAGAGAACTGGTGGTGCTTGCACTTCACAAACTCAGTGTTTTGTCTCAAGGTGATTCATACAGTGCCTGAGATACTTTGTATCCAGGAGGTGATCTAGAACTAGAGTCTGCCATGCATGAGCAGCATTTTTGGATATGCACGGAAGTGATCGATTGGTCTGGGCAGCCCTTGCAGTTGGGCTCTTCAGTGTAGCAAAATTCCGAAGCATGCTTTGGCAAGTAATCTGAATTAAACTTTTCACACATGGCTGCTAATGAGGTTTTTTCAATATAAATTCCTAGTGTAAGGCATCCCACTGGAGCGGGATTTTTTTCTCTTACTTGAGGCATCTGGAGTGTTGGCATCAGCTTCTGCAGTGAGTTTCCAAGGTCCATTTATAGTTTATCAAAAGACATAGGCACTCCTAATTACTATTTGTTTGGCTTGTTCCAGACGTCAGCATTTGGATTAGATGATTTAGTTTTCAAAGTGCCTTTATCTTTCGATGGGCTACCACAGAAGTCAAGTGTAGGTATCTCAGAAGAAGACATCTTCATTTGGTCGCAGGAAGCTCACCCCAGATGCCTTTTTCAATAATTCCTTTTTAGACTTGAAACCTACTGTCAGGTGGGATTGGGAATTGAGTGTCAGGACTCCCTGAATTTCTGATACACGTTCATCAAATTGTATCTGGTGATGTTTGCCTCCTAATGTGTCTTGCTATTTCCTGGGGATTTACTGCTTGAGTTTTCACCAGAAAAAGTTCTGATGAAATAATAGATTCCACCGCTTAATATTATGAGAAAAATTGAAGTGGCAAAATGATACTTTTTTCTTCTCATCCATTTCATCATTTGAACTTTACAATTTCGTTGACGTAATGTCTTCTGTACTGATTGCTGCGATAAAAATGCCAGGTCTGTCTCACATAAATTGCCAGATTAAGATGACTCAGCCTTGACCAAATGGATAAAAAGTGAAAGAAAATTTCATAGAAGTCATTTGACAAGTGGATTTATTCTTAAAATTATATCTAACACAGAGCTCTCATTTATATTTCATTTAATATGTATTGTCTTCGACATAGTTGAACCATTGTTTCGTATAAATGTTCATTATTGTGCTCTTCAGAATTTTGCTCATGTTTGACATATAAAGTGGGTTGCTTAATATCAAGCAGATTTGATCACTGATTAAAACGCAGCATAATACATTTTAACTCGTAAGGGCAGTTCGATGCCATTTCTGTATAGTTGGTTATCCTGGTTAATCTGTATGCTCAGAGCATTTTATTGGTACTAAGTCACATCCATTTATAATTTAGTAATTGGTTCTAAAGACAAAAAACCAAAGAAAACCAAACACAAACAAAAAAGAAAAAACTGGCTTCTAGCTCCTCTGTTTTCTCTTGTGTATTTTCTACGTACCTTATGTCATGCAGGCCACCTTAATGAGAAAGACACTTCTTTGTTAAAGTGTTTTGAAGTCTTAGTGTTGTGTTGTTGTGTTTCTAGCTGCTGGCTTATTTGAGAACCTAATTTCTGACAAAGCTAATCAGGGATGTGTCCTGTTTTTCCGCATAGTTTTTCCTCACTTATAATTATAGCTTCACTCTCTGGGGTACTCAGCTCTACAGAACTAAAGCACTTTCCAGGTCTGAGCATGGGCTGACCATGATGTTCTGCCTCCACCCCCTGTGGAGCTGGTTGTAACAAACCCACTATTCTGCCTCATCCTGGCTGTTTTAGCATCACACAAATGCTCTTTCTTCTGGTCATGACTTCACTGACTCACTGTAAGAAGGAATAAAACAAGATTTTTAGACCCGTATCATTCCCTCCAATCAAAGTTTTTCATATGATTAACTAATCTAAGCCTGAATAATCCTTTTCTAAATATTGTGTCCAGCTGAGATTATAATATTTATTCTGCTTGCCACTGGTGACAGCTGAGTACACAAACGTTTGCGAAGGTGAGTTTTTTTAGTGTGTGAAACACAGTAACATATAATTGCAGGAGGTGGCAATATACAGTATGCAAACATACTGGAAGTTACATGCCAAAGAGCTTATTATATGTACTCTTATTAGAAATATGGCTTTAATATAGTTAATAATGCTTCAGCTATGAAATCTGAATACTTTGAAAAACAGCCTGTTTTCCCAAGGAAAACAAGTACTGAGAAAAAGCAATGAAGTCTATGTTATTTCTACTTTTAGATGTGTAAATAAACCTGCAGTGTAAGCTGGACCTCCACACAGATTCAGGCTCAAAGTAGGACTTCCTTTGCATTAGCAGACTCTTTTCCAATAATAGAGTTACACAGGTGGTTCTTCGTGTGCTGCTGGAATGTGTTATGTGATTAAAAGAAGAGAGGATGCTGTGTGTTTTGCCAGCTGTTTAAAGTTCTTTTCATTAAGAAAATGAATCTGTGCCAGAAAGAACAGCAAGCAAAAGACAATTAGTAAGCTATTGATTAAGGGCCTTTTTTTTCATCTTGGTGTGTGTTTTCCTTTTTCAGCCCACATTTCCGGTGGGTCCCACAATAGGAACGAACACGGCTATTAGCTTTGCTCCTTACCTAACGCCAGTAACACCAGGAGTTGGCTTAGTCCCGACTGAGATCCTACCCACGCCGCCTGTCATTGTTCCTGGAAGTCCACCGGTTTCAGTCCCCAGTTCAACTGCTACCCAGAAACTCCTCAGGACTGATAAACTGGAGGTACTGTGGACACCACTGTGACTAGAAATACATTCTCTGTTGGGCTGTGTGAGAGATCCTGGAGGGTGTAACAGTTGTTTTAGAAGCAAAGCTTAAATTTAGTTGCTACAGATAAAAAACTTTTAACCAGGCAGGATTTCTGCACTTGCAGCCAGTGGTAATTAAATAATGTTGTTTTTAAGGTAGTGCTTTTGATTATATTTAATACACGGACATCAACATGAATTTTTGTTTTTTGTGAAGTTCATCATCTCAAGAAACCTCAGGTATACGTGCCTGTAAAGGCATGCCTTGATGAAATACCTAACGAGCACATTTTTTCATTTCAGTAATAATTGTCTTGGTTTTTCTGCACTGATAATAAGGGAATTTTATAGCTTTGTGGACTGATATTAGGAGAATGGTGTAGCCCTTTAGCCCTGGGCTGCCAATGGAGATGTGGAATATTACCAACCCTGTAGCAGGCTGAAGGGGCAAGCCCCCAGCTATGTGCAGAGCCTCCCAACTGTTGCTGGATCACTGCGTGGCTGGACTCGGTGGAATCTGTGATCCAAGTACACAAGGAGGCCAAATGGCACTTGCAGAAATGAATGTCCTTTCCCAAAAGCCTAAGCACCAGTGTCTGGAGCACATTTCTTCTTAGGAAAATCAGCGTGTTCATTCTGCCCATTTTTGAAAATTATTTTAAGTAGCCTCTCAATTTTGTTTGTAGACTCCATAAAAAATACAGTGCATCTGATGTATATTTTCCCTGGGTTTCAGCAAGAGGAACTCCTTCCCTACCAGTCAACCTTCAAGAATACAAAGTGTAGTCAGAAAGAGACAAAATATTTTGTGATTCCCAGCTAGTTTTGCAGGAGCAATTACATGAGTAAGTATCCTTCCTAGCTGCTTTCTAAACAGGAAAAAGAAAAGGCATTTGGGAATGCATGTTAAGTTTATTTAGCCGCAGTACCAGAGAGCTGAGGAGCCAAGAGCATAACGGTAAAACAGGTGCGCTCCCCTCACCCNTTTGCACATAGGTGTGCAGGGAGTTCCAGCGGGGAAACTGTGCGCGTGGAGAGACTGATTGCCGCTTTGCGCATCCGGCAGACAGCACAATGATTGACACAAACGACAACACCGTAACCGTGTGTATGGATTACATAAAAGGTCGTTGCATGAGGGAGAAATGCAAGTATTTTCACCCTCCTGCACATTTGCAGGCCAAAATCAAAGCGGCGCAACACCAAGCCAACCAGGCTGCAGTGGCAGCCCAGGCAGCTGCGGCAGCTGCGACTGTGATGGTAAGTGCTGGCATGTATGGCTGCCTTTTTTCTGATGCCTACTTGCTTCAATTTAATGCTGTTTGCTTGTACTTTCTTTTCTCTTTTGCCTCTTTTTTATTATTTCTCTTTTTTTTTTGGTGAAAGATAAGAATTTATAAAATTATTATTATTGCTTGATGGGAGGAAGCACTTTCTTTTCTTTATGCCCTTATTTTAATGCTGTATTTCTATTCAAGACAGTGAAGCAAATGACACTCTATACCACTTCTGTTCTCTGCCTTAATTATACGTAAATTTGCTCCTAGTATTTCCAAACAGAAACAAAACTGATAAGCTTCAGTGTTCCCAGGAAAAGAGGGACACATATGCTGTTTTAGCTCTTTGATGGCAGATATACATGTGGAAATTTGGAAGAAAAGCAAAGAGAGAGCGTTTGCTTCGGAGATCAGCAGTAGAACAGAAACCTGCATTGAGATTCAGCACAGTCCACCTTAGAAATGAGACAACCAGCTAGCCACCTTGGTCTCACTGTACTGGTAGTGTAGAAAAACCAGGACACTCATCTGATCTACCGTTAGTGCCTGCCTGAGGATGAGAAAGAACTTCCCTCTGTAGATCTACAACTATCCCCAGTGCGACTATAAAGTGTTGCCTGTATCTTTTTGAACTTTGGTTAGATGCATTTCACGCCTAGAGACTTCTTGCCTCTCCCACTATTATGGGCCAGTTACTTGAATCATGAGGTTTTAAAGTAGTAAACTATAATGGGAATAATTAGGAAAGAAATACTGTGCTACAGTGAGAAGAGAATGAGGGCTTTTATCTTCAGATATTTTAACCTCTTACTTTAAACTCTTCAGACAAGCCCACCCATTCACCAGGATTGGATTCCTCTTACAGTTGCTACCAGGAAAGTTGATGAATTTGCAGTGGTATTGATAAAGTTAAATAAATTGAACACGCAGGATCTGACTTGAGAGACAAAACTGCTGGCAGCAAATCAAAGAATCATTGTCCTCATTGCTGACAGTGGACGAATAATTAAGCAGATGTGGTTTGTGGACTTGTGGGCAGTGCATACAATAGTTATAGACAATACAGTTATTCTCTGGTTAAAAAGCCTACCAGAAACACAGTACAGTACAGTACATAACTACCCCAAGCTATTGTATTTAACAAATTAGAAAAGACCAGACTTTTTTGAGGGACAAAGGGTAAGTTATGCAAGAAAGTAAACCACCAAACAGAAGAATACTTCTTAAGTTTTAATATTCTTTCTCTAATAGTATCCACAGCCTTTGTTTCAAATTGGATGATTTTTAGTTAAAAGTTTCCTGTGCTTGCAGAAATTGAATACCATCTGGAAATTAAAGCAGAGAAGATTGGGTTTTTACTCTGATTAGCTTCTGTTGTGCAATATTTATTGTTCATTTAGAGAATGTAATATTTCTAGGCACTATACTAAATAAGAAAGGAGAGAGATGAGGGGATTAACTTTTTTTGCGCTTTGGTAATGCTTGCAGATATATATCCTGTGGTTTTAAATAAGGCTTAATTAGAGTTGCATTAGCCTCAAAGCAAGATGAAGCGTCTTTGGAAACAGAAATGAAATGTTAGCAGTCTAATGTCGCAGGAGAAGGCAACAGGGACCTGTAATTCAGGGTAACATTTTGCAGAGAAATATGTACAAAATATTCCAGCTTGTTTCCCCTGCTTAAGCAGGGGAGCTAGAGGAGATTGCCCAGGATGTGCCTGTTTGGTTTACTAAAGTCTCTAAGGATGGAAACTCCATAACTTGAAAACTGCTGCATACTTCCAGTAAAAAGAAATCTTTTGAGTTTTTGGGGTTTTTTATCTTACAGTAAAAAGGAATTTCTTTTATATGTATTTGTTTCCATTGCCTCTTCTCCTGTCCCTGGGCACCACTGGCTCCATCTTTATGCTGATATCAGGTATTTTTATACACTGGTGAGATTCCCCTTTATCTTCTTCAGGCTGAATCCAGTCCCTTGATCATCTTTCAGCTCCTTTATGGGAGTGTTTTCTAGTACACCTACATCTCTCTTGTACTGGGGTGCCCAGACCTGGACAGAGTGCTCCATATGTGGCCTCACCAGGGCTGAGTAGAGGGAAAGAATCACCTCTCTCCACCCATTGGTGATACTCTTCCCAATGCAGGCCAGCATGCCGTCAGCTGCCTTTGCTAATGAAGGCACATTGCTGGCTTGGTGTCTTCCAGGTTCTTTAGGGTCTTTTCTGCCAAGCCTTTGTGGCCTCCAGCGTGTACTGGCACCTTGTGATGTTCCTCCCCAGGTGCAGGTCTTGATATTGCTCTTTGTTGGACTTAGTGAAGTTCCTCTGTGCCTGTTTCTCCAGACTTTGTAGGCCCTCTGAGCAGTAGCATGTCTATGTCTATCTTGTGTATCAACCACTCCTCCAAGTTTTACACCACTGGTGACTGGCCTCCAGCTGGCCTCTGTGTTGCTGGTCACATCCCTTTGACCCTGGCATGTGAGACAATTTTCAGTCCACCTCCCTGTTTCCCATTTAGCCCACGATAAATAAATTTGTCTGTGAGGATGAAATGGTGTTGAAATCCTTTCTGAAATCGAGAGAAACAACATCCATTGCTCTCCCTTCACCAGACTGCCAGTCTCATCATAGAAGGATGTCAGGCTGGTTAAGCACAATTTCCCTATCATGAATCTATGCTGACTACCTCCCATCATTGTCTTGGCTTTCATGTGTTTGCAGAAGGTTTTCAGGAGGATTTGCTCAATTGCTTTCCCAGGGACTGAGGTGAGGCTGACCAACCTGTCAGTCCTCAGACCTCCCTGCCTGCCCTTTTTGAAGATACGAGTTCATTTACTACCTTGCAGTGACATTGGCCAGCTGCCTCAGCATCCTGGGTGTATTCTGTTAGTTCCTATGGGTTTGTGTACGTACAGCTTGTTTAAATGTTACCTAGCCTGATCAGCCTCCTCCAAGGGAAAACCTTTTTCACTTCAGACTTTCCCACTGGTCTTCCACTGGCCTGAAGACCAGTCTTGGTAATAAAGACTGAGATAGAGAAGATTTTCAGAATCTCAGCCTTCTCCATGTCTTGTGTCACTAGGTTGCCTGCCCCATTCAGCAGTGGAAACCCATTTTCTCTAGTCTTCTGTTTGTTGCTGAGAAGCCCTTCTGGTTGTCTTTCACATCTCTTGCCAGATTCAACTCCAGGTGATCTTTGACTCTCCCAACATATCCCTGCATGTTCAGGCTATGTCCCTGTTCCTCCTGAGCCATCTGCTCCCACCTGTTGTGGGCTTTCCCTCTTTCATATGAGTTTGGTCAGTAGCTCCTTGCACATTCAAGGAGGCCACTGCTGTGTGGATCTTGTTTGTATTCCAGGAGACATTATAGCATACTAATGTGCCGCATGGCAGGCAAATACTGTGCCTTGGATGTTTGATCATTTTTAATATTATCTTTATTTCCTTTTCATATACTCTTCATCCTGTAGCTATTGATTCATTGGTTGTTAGTTATGTAGATGAAATGTTGAGAAGGAGATAATGTGATGGGAAAGAAAGAGGCAAAGGAGGTTTTACTATCAGGATTTTATCAGGATGAGATAAAATTAAATATTAATGGAGGAGAGCAAAATGAGCAATTTTAAAGCCTAAAAAGAATGGGAGACTATGTGGAAGCAGGGTTGATGAGTATTTTTAGGAACAGATCAGGCCTTCAGGTTGGGAAGACTGAGACTGAACTTGCTGGGGAATACGAGGGGAAAGCCAGCGGAAAGCTTCAGAGTAAGGAGGTGATATTAAGAAGAGCATGGAGAAAAATTGGAGAAAGGCAATAATAAACAGAGAGATAATAAGTTAACAAGTGAGATTAGAAAATATCTGTATTTGGATAATAAAGGTAATTAACTGAAACACTTAACTCTTAGCAATGTTGACTTGAACTTGTGTGCTTCATCACTGCATAATGCTGTATTCAGTTGTACTGCATCACCTCTGCATAGACTTCCCTCTGTGGAGGAGGCAGAGTGGCTCTGAGGCTGTGCCTCAGGCAGTGATATTCTCTGCAGTGGTACCTGCACAGTTCCCTGCTTAGACAGAAGTCTGTCCAGATTCCCAGGACTAGGTGTTTCTTCTTGTGTCTGGGTCTTGGGCCCAGAGAGATGAGCAGATCCTGTAGGTCAGGGTATGTAATCCAGAGAGTGCTGAAGAAGAGATGAGGAGGGTGTTAAGAAGACTCATGCAAGGAGTAAGTAAAATGAGTACTGTCCTGAAGAATACCTATTGGCACCTGATAAATTTGGGACCAGAAGGTGTTTGCAGGCATTTTGTGCCTTGTCCTCTTCGCCCACCTCAACTTTTGTTCCCTATTTCCACATATGGATTTCAACGTAGACATAATCTGCATATTCTAAAAAGAGCTAAATATCAGCCTGTGTTTAAAAAACAAAAGTAAAAATTTCAATTTCTAAGTAAATTTTTCTTTCCTTTCTAAAAGTTTGTAAGAATTATTTACACTATAAAACTTGAAAGTCATATTTTATATGAGAAAGTTTTTACAGAATGCTGTCATATCAGCCATAAGTTTGAATTTACTGTGAAAGAATACATAAATGTATATGCCTATGTACTATGCCTAAATACTTTCTTTTGAAAAATTAATAATGCTGGACTAGTATCATAACTCATATGTTAATGTTGGCTTATGAACTGGGAGCCCAATTTTTCTCCCCACTCCTGAAGCTAGTACTGAAGGTTATAGCAAAATTTAGAAAGTATATTTTCAATTCTGAAAGATCTTTTTCCCTCTCAATGTAATGTGGTAAGTTACAAGATAAAAAAAATCTACAAAAATGATCCAGCTGTAGGAGAAAAGGAATTAATGATAAGTTAGTGCAACTGGACATACTATGTACTCTGTTTTGTATTGGCAAAGGAGAACCTCTCTCATTTTGACCGTTGAATGACTCACTTCTCTAAATTAAGACACTCACCTTGTAAGCACCGATATTAATAGCGTTTGTAATGCATTACAACTTTCACTATTGTTTTGGATTTGAAAATGTAGCCTCCCGACTGAATTTTCCCACTTCAAAATATGACCAAACTAACTTATCAGGAATTCCAATAGGTGTATCCTTAAAACTTTCTGCATCTCTGTGAAGTGTTTATATGATGCTTAATAGTGTCTGCAAGCTGCTGTTTTACTCAACTTTCCTGAATTTCAAA
>VZUA01083657.1:0-25666 GCA_013401035.1 Horornis vulcanius
GCTGAGTCAGAGGAGGTTTAGGTTGGAGATACCAGAAAAGGTTCTTCATTCACCAGAGAGTGGTTGGGCACTGGAGCAGGCTCCCCAGGGAAGTGGTCAGTGCTCCAAGCCTGTCCGAGTTCAAGAGATGTTTGGACAATGCTCTCAGGTACACGGTGTGATTCTTGGATGGTGCTGTGAAGGGCCAGGAGTTGGACTCGATGGATCCCCTTCTGTAGCTCAGTATATTCTATGATTCTAAAAAAAAAGAAAAAGAAAAAATGTAAAAAAAAAATTGTTTTTTTAATAATTACTATTTTTCTCTTGTTCCTCTCTGAGGCTTACACGGTGACTGTCAGTAAGCAGGAGATGGAAAGAGTATTGAGACTTCCTGGGATGACAGGCAGGGACCAGAACAGAGTAGAAGTAAGTGGATAGCAGTCATATTGGAGCAAGGGAAAAGTCCAAGCTGACTATAGCAATAAAAAAGGAAACAAATTTCCTTCTGTTGCAGGGAAGACAAGTCATATAATAAAGCTCTCCCATATTAATCACTTTCCCCTCTCTTAATAACAGAAGGAGAATTATGGGAATAAGCTGAACCTCTTTGCCAAATTCTCTTTGTAAATCCGTTCTTTTTAAATAATTATGTGACCTAGGGAAACCAAACCCATCAGGACTGGAGTGAGCAGTTTGAGATTTATGAGTTTTAATATTTGTTTTGTGTTCTTTTAAAGAATGTGCTTTGTGGTCTTACTTGAATTACAATTTTAGTTTATATTCTAATCTAAAAAAAAGCCTTAAGCTTCTCAGTGTTTGAGCTTCCCTGCTGTGGTTTCAGTGACCTGTGGCATTCCCCAAGCAGGTGAGGTGGTGCATTATGAGAGCCATAACCTCTTGCATCTTCTTGCAACTGTCAGTGCTCTAAGCAAAAGTTCACTCATTAACTCTTGGAAAGCACAGAAGAAACCTGCTGCTGGAATCCTCATCTGCTCTGCTCAGGCTCACCATGTTAAGTATCTACCCATTGTATCTTAGTAACTCAAAAAGCTATTTAACAATAGAAGCAGCAAGCCCAAAATATTACCAAATGCCATCATAATCATATGCTTTGATCAATAACCCGCTGTTGCCACCCAGGTGGCAATTCCCTGTGCTCTTACATGAGCCTGGCTGTGGATGCAGGCTGGGAGCATGATCAGAAGCATTAAACATTGCATTATTCAAACAGGCCATCATGTCTAAGAGCAGCAATAGTGGTCGATTCACTAAGTCACAGCTGTGCAGTTGTACTGTATTATTTTTAGAATAAATAATACTTTCAGTCCAAGATACTTTTAGCATTAATTGACACCCTTTGGGGAATCAAAACTGTCAAGCAAGTTATATAACAACTAACAAAGTTGCACTTTCTGTATATGAAATCAATATTTAAATAACTTATTTTTCTCCATTTGCTGTTCTTAAATGATGTAAGTAGCTGTAATATACCAGTACTCAATACGTCCTGCAGTTTGCTTCAACCCAAGAAAGCTGTGTATTGTAAAGAAAAAAAAAAACAAAAACAAATTATGAATGTGTAAAGATTATTGTGCTGTTTCATTTAGCAAAAAAAATGGTTGACAAAAGGGTTTTCCTGTGTATCAAAACTTGTCTATAATTATATGTCATACTGTTCATAGATAAAAAGTAAATAAATTTCCATGGTCTCTCTCTTTTTTCTTCTTTCTTTTTTTTTTTTGGGGGGGGCAGGGGGTTGCTTTTGATTTTGCTAAGAGATCCTCTATTTAGTGCTTGGGTAGCAGTGTCCAGTAATGTAATTTTTTTGCTTATATCTTTTGCTCTTGCCCTTTAGCTTACCAAGCCTCTAGTTCCTTTCCTTGTAAGCACTCTCAATGCACCTACATCAGGAGAAAAAGGTTTAAAAAATTTAAAATATTAAAAGCCTTGGTCATTCATGACTAGAAGCAGCGGTTAAATTTTATTATGTGAATCAGCACTGTCCAAACTTTGCCTGTTATACTCTGTGAATGTCCAGCTGCTCAGTGAGGTATGTGTGAGAGGTCTTCCAGGTCTCCCCTTGGGAGCTTTACCACTTTGCAGTGGAACAATTAATAATTGGTGAACCCAGAGGAAGGGCCCATGCGTACAGTGCTGTGGAGTTGTAGTTACAGCTCCTGCCTGCAAGAAGGGATTTCAAACCTGGTTTGCAAATGCAGCTCTGCTTCGTTTGGCTGGTGAGGTGCTGAGACTCCTGAGCAATCAGGTAATGTCTGCAGTCTGGAATAAGATGCTAAACGCCCAGGGTTTGGGGCCAAGGAGCCTTGGGACATGATTCTTGGCACTTCCTTCCAGCTCACTTGAGTAACTTCTTGCTTACTGTTTTGCATTTGTTGGTCTGGTTAAATTTGCTGTGTAATTAATGGGTATGCTTAGCTGCCTAACAGCGTGCTGCCAGCTCCTCCTGGCAACAGCTTGAAGTTAATCCTTTGTGGATTTAGCCCCGAGGAACGAGGGGCGGCTGTGCCTGCACGGGTTGTCCGTAACCGGAAGCTGAACTCAGGCAACGACATCAAGTGGGAAAGAAAGGACTCTTTTGGGCTGGATCCAGACACGGAATCTCCGTGTCCCGCCGGCAGCGCTCCCTCGGAGCGGGCGGACAATTGGTGGGGATGAGGGCTGGGGGCTCCGTGCGGCCCGGAGGCGCTCGGGCGGCAGAGGGCAGCGCCAGCGCCTGGCCCCGCTGTTTCCAAGGGTCTCTCAAGTAACAAAACAGAAATAAAAACAAAACAAACACTGCACAACATGAAAAGCCAGGGCGCTTGCCATTTCTGCAGCTGGAAGGAGTATTGCTTCCCTTCCAAGATCGCTGTGGTCCAGGATTGCGTTGGGAGCAGCTGAAACACAAAGCCCCCATCTCTTGCTCTCCACATTTTGCTGCTGTTTGATCCAAATGTGTGCTAACCACAGTAGCTGCTGCCAAAACCAAACACCCCACAATGCATACATACTTACCCTTATTCTAAAAGTTCTCATGTGTTTTCACCAGAAAACGAGATGTGGGAGACACAGGCTAAAAATTCTTTTTGCTAATACTTAGAAAAAGAAACTTTAAGCCTGAGCAGAGGGTTCCTGTGTAAGCCCGCAGGGACTTGAAAGCTATGAATGTAATGTTACATGTACCACCAGAGCTACCTCAGGAGTCCACTGAAGGATGATCTTTTAACATTCAAGAAGCAGTGCAAAACAAGTGATGCGACTCTTGGGGATGGTGCTGTGCAGGGACAGGAGTTTGACTCGATGATCCTTGTAGGTCCCTTCCAACTCAGCATGTTCTGTGATTCTACGATTCTTATGAGTTCTTAGCCTTGTCCTTTTGCAGGCACTGCAGTCTTTCATAGCATGAATGGATATCATTATTTGTTTCCTTCAATTCTGCAACACAAGTAGTCTATGCTAAGCTTGTGCCTGCATTAGTGTGCTTGCAGGTACACTGATACTGTTCAAGTCCTGACCCCAAAGCTCTGGTATTATCAGTGGGTTTGGGCCTGCTCCGAGCAAAAGTTTTGCACATGTAAATGGACTTACCCATATTCTACACCAAAAAGATCCCAAGCCCTCTTTAAAAACTTTTCAGACATTTATAGAATTAGTATTCTTCCAAAAAGAGCCAGACTAGAACAAAGCCATAGGTCTTACTTCAGAGGATGTTTTTTTTTCTTGGCCTGCTGCAGTTGAAGTTCATGGAAAATATAGGTGCCTATGGCCAAATAGAAAGATGCCTGGTGGGATTAGCTGGTTCCAAGACTAGACAGGTTTAGGTAGGAGAGAAAGGTAAATTGGTATTACAATTTTGTACTCCAAACAGCCTTGTTGTTTACTGAATCTGCTTAAGTTCACCTTCTCTGAGATGAGTCCTGCATAGCCTTGGAGGTTCTGGACTTGGGTCTCCCAAGATGGATCCCATCCCAGGTAGGCAGAGCCTTTTGCATTCCTGGCAAGTTCTACATTCCTTATGCTACCTATGTGTATGCTATTCTGAAATTCCCACAAGTTGCATTTTTTCATTTAGCCACAAATTGCATACACAGATGTGCAAGTTTGTGAAAACAAAACTGGTGTTTATATCCACAAATACTGTCTTAAGGGGACACCCTTGTGAATTAGACTATCAAGTTACTGCTTTTTTTTTTTTTTTTTCTCTTTGGTTCCACTGATTCCTGTGGTAATGAATATATATGCACCAAGTACTAAAGATGGAAGTTGCAATTTTTATTTTTTTTTATGTTTTACTGAAGCATGACTAAGCCATTACTTAATACTAGCACTCACTTTTAAAGTGCTGATTTAAGTGTCTCCATTTGCACTTAGCCAAACAAAAAACCACCACAATTTCTTGCCTTGAAGAGTGGCACTGGATTGTCCCTCTGGCAAGTTCAGTGTTGATTAAAAAACCCATGCAATGCCACCTCAACCCTGTGCTGAGCTGTTCTGTACAGCACTAGCAGTGTGACAGCCTGTCTTTCAGTCTGATGTCCAGAGTCCCCACTGGAAATGAGCTTGATAGTGAGAGCTAAGGTTAGTTCAACTTGCAGGTGTGCTCAGGTCCTAGCAATCCTACAAAGCCAAAACCTGAATTTGCAATCATGCCGAACACCTACTATACCCTGAGGTGTGAGCAATTTTATAGCTGGCACTGGCTATCTGAAAGCAAGGTTAGTGATGCTCCTGAGCACACTGAGACTACAGACAAGCACTACATACCTTTTTGGGTTTTTTTAGCAGCACTGAATTGCCTGCCATCCAGAGGAGCTGCTGCATGAGTAAGGCCACATTTGCTGATAGTGAGAAGCAGGATTGCCCCCCTCCTGCCTCCCACTGCGATCAGATCTGCTGCTGTCACAGAGCAGCACAGGCTGCACTTCCTTTTGGATATCAAAGCATGAGCATCATAGAAGCATAGAAGGTGTTTTGGATTTGGAGCAGTGCAATTTCTGAAGAGCAGAAGAATGGCTCAGATCAATTCAATTACACAAAAAACATCTAAGTGCTTTATAAAGTCATCTAATGAAAGGAGAGATGAGAGGCTCTCTCAATTCATTAAACCACTTCCTTTTGAAAGAGACATTTTCTGGATTTAGGACATGCCTTGGGACCAACTACTGCCTTCTCAGCTTTCTTCTCAGCCTGATGACAAAGTAAGGAAAGGTTTCAGGCTGCTTTCTAACACACACGTGAGTGTGATACAAAAATTTGCTTTTTGGACCATAGGAAACCTCTGGAAGGCATTCAAAAACTTGTTTGTTTCCTTTTTGCTTTTGTGTCTATATTACCAATTTTGTCAGCTGTGTTTTGCTTCAGCAATATGGAAAGCTTCTACCTGAGTCTGTGAGGATTCATGCAAATTCATATCACAGGCAATGGCCCAAGCTTCCACACAATGCCTGTCTGTGTGTAGATATGTCTCCCTGGAGCTGACAGGGGTCTGCAACACAGTGTTTAACCTTGCAGGCAAAGCTTCAGAGTTGTTTCATGCCCAGGAACACATAAACAAATTTGTCTATGCTTGTCTGCATATACAGTAAACCAAGATTCAGCCTCACTCCTTTCGTCCTTGTGAGCTGCATCCTGCTGCCTTCTCCTGTCGTGTTACGTGTTTAGCCTGTGAGAAGACCAAAGCCAAGGTTTGGTCAAGTTCTGGTCATTGTCTGGTGCTCACTTAAGAGTGTGCACAAACAAAAGTGGCTTGTGATGCCTCGTGCAAGCAGCCCAAGAGGTATAAATGGCCTGGGGAAAACACAGTTAACATGACACTGATGTGGTGAATACCAGGAAAGCAGGAAGCTTTGGTGGCTAATAGTGAAATCCTACAGATGTTGTCTCCTTGATGTAGGAGATGTGAATCCAGATAAATCCTACTTAGAGAAAACTGCAAAAATCTGTCAGGCTGCCCCCTGAAGCTTGTGCAAGTTTTTCACAGTGCTAGAGTAGGAAACCTGATTTTTCTTGTTTTCAGTTATTTCCAATATCAGCCCCAAAGGGTTCCTTCCTGCTGTTTAATCCTGCATGTGCTATGGAAATAACATTTACAGGCTGTGCCTCTGTTCTTCCTTCATGCCCTCCCAAGTTGTGCCTGAACTGCTGGAGCATGGCAGTCCCTTCAAGCAGCCAGAGTGAAAATCCATCTCCGTAGTATTCCTGGCATGTATTTGCTCTGGCTGCATTAAGGGCACAGGAGGAAGGAAAAGGGATCAGCCAGCTCATGGAACAGCTGAGGTGGTAGTGAGGCTTACTGGGAGTAACAGGAGGGAGAGAAGGAAGGGCTGGATGAAGAAATTAGGAGAAAGCTGATGAATGTCTCAAAAACAAGGGCAGCATTTCTCACAGAGGTCTGAATTCTCAGGCGTATATTTGGTGTGAATTAGGAAGGCAGTGCCTTGCCTTATTATGCATTTAATAAGTTAGTGTAAGCATATATTTTTAAAGGATAAAATCCTTAAAAATATATGAAGGATTAAGGACAAGACGAAAGTTCTTCTTTATTTCCACTTGTGAGAGCTCCATGCTGTTCTCCCCCAGAACAGGCATCTCTTGGCTCAGGACAATTACCACTGGACAAGGTGAGACATCAGGCATTCTCTGTGGGCTGCTGTTCTGTGTTTCTGTGCTGTTCTGAGCAGGCTCTGGCTAACTGTGAACCACAACATCCAATTCATCCTCCCTCACACGTAGCAGTGGGAACATAAAACAGATTGTTAGTTTTCCCAGACATACCGTTTCTTCTCGTTGGCTTAACCTATAAAGGAAGCAGTTGCTACAAGGTTTGTCACCACCTTTGCATCCGTTATGTCTAAAACCCAAATGATGACAGCAGACCAAATAAGCAGCCACACGCTTGCCAGTGAGCCAATTAGCAAGAAAACAGTGTAAGCCTCTCTGAGCCACATTTGCACAGGAACTCTGCCACTTGCTGCCATTACCTCCATCCCATGGAAACCTGCGATTTCCTTCAAGCTCCAGCTTGATTCAAGGTGGACTGCAAAGAGTAATTAATGGCAGGTACAAGGTTCTGAAAATGTAAACTGTTCTGCAGGACTGCTGGTTTCATCTCTGTTACACAAGGGTCAAATATTTGACAAAGGGCCATTTTTGCCCCATGAATCCATACTTTTAGAAATCACAAAGTTTCAGAACAAATGCATAAATGAAATTATGAAGAAAGCCTATGAGGATTCAGAGATATTATCAAAAGACACTTGAATCTCTACTGATTCCCTGCCTTCCCTTCACTTTGTTGCTTACTGACTTGTCACTCTTTTCCACAGAAGGGTGTGTCCTTCCTCTCTCCAGGTAACCTCGCTGGAATATGGGTCTCCCTGCCTGTGCAGCCCTGAGCTGGGACACAGCCACTGGATGATGAGCAGCACTTCAGCCATCCCTGTCATGCAATGCACAGCTGGTGCCAACCCCCCTGATCTCCCTTCTGGTGCCCCTAAATCTGTACCTCCCCTAGCTCCCTACTCTGAAGGGAAATACCACCAGTTGTACCTACCCCAACCCCGACAGAAGGCTCTGGTGACTTGGACAAGTGGGACAGGTGGGTAGCCAGGCATCTGAGGCAGGATCTGTGCCAAAGCTGACATATCCTGTGGGTTTGATCTTCCAGTGACAACCCCAGAAATGTCCCTGGAGCAATGTGAATGAGCAGGCAAGGCACAAACACTCTGTGAGACACAGCTACCTTCAGGACAGAGGGTCAGTCAAAAGGGAGAGAATTCAGGGAGTTCTGTGCAATCTCATCTTAAGCACAGGAAATAAAACACTCCAAGAGCAAGTAAACTTCCACATGAGAAAATACTAAAATTTTCAATTTTACCTCCCAAGTCTTCTAAAAATCCATGTAAGATGTGTAACTAAAACAAGCAGCCATTAAGGACATTAAAATCTTGCACTACTCTGAAAGGCCATTTCCACATTCGCTTCTCGAGTCTTATTTGTTCTGGTGTTGTCTCATGCTGACCAGCAATATAATAAAACACTACTTGAATGACTCACTTCCATAAAGTTTTCAGTCCAAAGCTGGACTTAGAATATATAACTACAGCCCCCATGGGCTTGTATACAAAGAGTCTCCACATGACTGTTTTATTGGCCAAGTGCTGGATTGCCATCTACTGGAGAGTAAAGAAATAAAATCCAATAAATAGCTATTTCATAGGGAGGGAACTATGTTGTCTGCATTTTTGGCTTTAACTTTCCCTGCTTCTGTGCAATTAATACAAGCCTGTGATGGCCTATAAAGTTGTTTCTCTGTTATGGTAAGCAGCTTCTGGTCTTCACTATCTTCAAAGTTAGACTGCATAAATATTACTTTTAGAGCGAGACACTTTGGGAGTTTTTAAAAAGGTTTCTTCAGAATGAGCATATATGGTCCATTTAAAGCTGGAATTACTGGATAAGCAGCAAGTAAAAATGTTGCTAAAATTAAAGTTTTCTTAGTTCTGATCTACCATATTTGTGTGACTTTTGTGTTCTTACAGTTGTAAGAATGCTTATTGTATATTTTAATAGTACTGCTACTGGGAGATAAAACTATTGCTGGCAAAATTTATGCCAAAGGCAAATTAAAGTGAAACATTTAAAGCGTTCCCCCTCTATCTCCTTTTGTCTGTGAAATGAACCTGTGTATTTAGGCCTATTAATATGCAGTAACCTCTTGCTGCCTTGCATTTACCTTTTTTAAAGACCATAAAGCCCAATGCTCTTAGAAGGCAGAGAAAAGAACAATTACAATTTGTTGTACAACCTCAGTTCACCCTCCCTAGTGCACTACAACTGCCTTGATGAGCTAGCTGAAAGTTCTTCCTATAGGATGATCTCATTTGCTGCAGAGCTTGATCCTGTCCAGGGGGCAAATTTAAAAGAAGGGGGAAAAAAATAAATCTACAGGACTGTGGACTACATTACTGAGGAACCTTGGGGCAGATATCAAATGAGGCAGGTAAGTACAGTAAGAGAAAGAATGGTTTCATGGCTGTGTCAGCTGAGGCTGGTTTGAGTCATACTTGTAACAGAAAATAGGGAAAAAACCCAGATACTTTGTTTAAAAAGACAGATGAAGACTATTGAAAAGTTGGCTGTATTTCGAGAGGAACCAGATCCAGCCACCACAGCTCTTCTGAGTCCTTCTGCACTCCCACATGCCTGCCTCCTGCCTCTTATGCCTTCCTTTGATGATCTGTGTTTTCGCTCCCCCTTTTCTCCTCACTGCCCCTCCTTGCTTACCTTGTCATTAGATCATCTGTTGAGGTGCTTGTTCCAGTCTGTTCCTCTCTGCTGAACACCACAGCTGTGGGTGTTTCACTCAGTGCTGCTGAGGCTCAGCTGGTGCAGCGGGAGAAACGCTTTGTGGGGAACATCCCATCCAGATCCTGCAGCGTTATGGCAAATCTGCTGAACAGATTCATACGGTGCACAGTGCCTGCAGCCAGCGTTAAGGCTCCCTCTGAGCTGGACCAATTTCAGTACAAAATAAATTAAATCTACTACTTGTTTAACTGTTACATTTTAGCAAGTAAGCAAACAGAAAGGATGAGACCCAGGCTTTGCCAAGAGCTGTGATCCTAAAGCAATGAGGCAGCAAGTGCTCAGTGGCAGGAGAGGAATAAGTACAGTTGAGGGATTATTGTTATTGTTGCTATTATATAATTTTCCCTATTTTTTTTTTTTCTTGAAATGGTTGAATTAATTTTCTTTCAGGAGGAAATAGACCAGTCTGCAGCTTAATCAGGAAAGTCCAGTCTCCCAGGACTGGACTCTTGATACTTATTAGAATGGTGTTTATTCCAGTAATTATTGGAGATTTCTCTTTCAGAAGTATGTACATATCTCCTAATCTCCTTTCCTTAAAAACAAAGCACTTTTTTCCTCTGCATCTCATGCTGGTGTGCTCTGCCTCTCTGAAGAAAATCTGCAACACCATCTGACTTTTGCAGCAACCCTTAAGAACAGGAGTAAATCTCAGTGTTGAGCAATGTATAACTGAAAGGGAAAAAAATCCCAAATCAGTTTGCTATTAGTGCAGTTATCCTCCAAGCTCCAGGTCAGGTGACCAATCTATTGGCTCAATTTTCTGTGCAACAGTTTGGATATTTTTCCATTTTGATGAGACTGTATTTCTTGAAAACAGAGCCAAAAAGCCAAACAGGGTGGGGAGCTGGGGAGGTTTCCAGGCAGCTCTGAAAGACAGCATGGAAGAGACAGAAATGTCATAAGTAATAGTATATTTCTTTTTTTCCAGTAAAATTTCTGAGTGGCATCAAAAAAACAAAACAAAAAAAGACCTGCAATTCACTGTCCTGTCACTCAATAACATTTCTGCAGCTCTGTGCCAAGCCCCTTTATTTGCTTCTTGTGGCTCCTACAAGAACCAGGAACACATTAGGAAGCCATGTATGCCCACTGTGCCACCTAAGTGTCTCCCTCCAGCCCAGCTGTGCAGGCCAGGGCTGGCACAGCTGGCAGTTCAGTCAGAGTCCCATTAGCCTCCCTGTTTGATGGGAAGGTGCAAAACTGGGGAAAGTCCTGTGTCCTCTAGGGCAATTCCCTGTCCTCAGATCTAGAATCTGGGCTTAACAGCAAATTATCACTGTCTTGATTTTGTGTCTTGCTGCAGGAGTTACTTTATATCTGTCTGAAATTGAGTGTTTATGTTGTCCTTGCCTCATCTTGAGTCAGCTCTTACCTCCCTCTTCGGTAGAGATGGGAAAGCAATTCACCTGGATAGCCAGCTGTGCCTTGCAGAAGCAGAAGAGTCTTACAGAATGGGCAAGAGAATAGGGCTGTGAACTGCTTTTTGCAAAACCTTTTAATTGCCTTATTCAGAGGCTGTAGCCAAGCCTATATGTCATTCCTTTAAGTTTTGTTACTTTCTCTTTACAAGAACAAAACATACTGATATTCTATATACTTCCATGGGCTGCCCCGAACTAAGGGACTTATTTCTCCCATCCTGATCCATAAAAATGACAGACCAACCTATTGCTGGCACTGGTGTCATAATGAAGCCTAGCATATATTTTGATATATTTACCCAAGCATGGGTTTGTGAATTTGTTTGTTTGCTTATTCTGTGCATCCTTTGCCTTCTTGAGGACATGAAGACAGGCTTTTCCCACCTAAAATATGCATATTCAGCCATCTTTATGCACAAATAGTGCTTTCCTGTAGCTATCCTCCTCTAAATCTTCCAGGGGCTCCAATGACCTTACCCACTTTATTTTTGGCTACTATGGTTACTATCATTAACACTGCAGTCAGTACTTTCCCTCCAAAGTATTAACCCTATTTTAGCCTCAACTGTCTTAAAAATTAACCCCATGAAGTTCCTACCCCTGATATCTGCCCCTTTTCTTCCCCACTCATAGCACTACCATGCAGGCTGCCCCTGCCTTCCTCCTGCCTTTGGAGAGCTGCCTTTCTCGGGGGGAATTGTGCTTTGGGCAAACCTTGCTCTGTGCTAGGGCAAATCTAGGACAACTGGAAGAACCCAAGAGGACATTTCTGGGCTTGCTGTAAGACAAATGTAGGTCCTAGCAAAGCAGTGAGGATATTTTTCTTTCAGTTGTCTGAGTTAATAATATTTAATTGAGTAACTTCCTTCCTAACTTGAAAGCTGTGGAGTTTGCAAGTTTATCTGAATCTTACCTACTGAATGGCATTAAGGTCACTGCTATCCCAGAAAAGGTTGTGTCAGAATTGGATACAGCACAGGATGAGGGCAGGGATGGTCAGTGCAGCACAGCTTTCCTATGAAGAGAGACTAAATAGCCCTGAGGTCTGAATGGAGAGACTGATGCAGAATGCGATGAAGAGCATTGAAGTGATGATGGCCAGGGAAAATGTGAATGGAGAACAGTTTGCTCAGGGTATTTACAATGCAGTGAAAAACTGATATTCAATCAGTGAAAGGAAATAATGGTTCATGACTACATAGTTATATTGTGGTGCTGTTTACAGCAGACTGCTTCAGAGGCCACAAGAATTAATAAATTGAGGCTATTGTGGAATTAAGCTTTGTTTATGGCTGCTAAAAATATTATGGTGAGGCTTTACATCAGCACATACTTAAACCACAGGGAGCTGGAAGAGTGTACAGGGAAAAGGTTTCATACACTTTCCACAAACATAGTTAAGATGCATCTGAAGGAAAGATACTGGGATTAATAAACCCTTAGTCTGACCTAAGACAACTGTTGTGATATTAATGAATTTGGGAGACTTACTGGAAGGTGCAGCTTGTGCTTCTTTCTTTATATCTCATTTTTTCCATAGTTAGAACCAGTGGTAACAACATGGATTTAGCCACAGTGGTCAAATATGAGGTCACTTTTCTTTTGCCTAAGAGCAATCTGTAGTACCTCAAACTCCAGTTTAATTGTCCAGAACCCTGTAAGAATTGAAACTGAATGGGAAAGGGCCTTTCCATTAAAAACTCAGCAGCTCGCTACTGTGTTACCCTACAGGACATCTCACACTTCAACAGTTGCCAACAGCAGCAGAAGGATGATCTCTCCTGGCTGACATTCCCCTTTCATACACAATTTATGGCACTTAGTGTTAATATATGGCCACAAACAGAGGCTGCTTTTCTCCTTGCATGTGATAATGAAGCTTGTGACAAAGCCAGGAGTACCTGATGAGAAGGAAAAGAAGCAGAAATGTTTTCCTTGTAAGGGTCACCTCACCACAGGGTAACTTTGGTGAATTAAGCACCTGCAGGGTGGGTGACAGGAATGGGGCTCAGATGCTGTCTTTGACTTCCCACCCTTTCCTTCCAGCTTTCCACTAATGCCTCACAAAGTGGGAAACAGAGAAACTATCCATGCCATTTAGTCCAGACAAATTCCAGATACCTACTTTCCCACTCTTATTCCAATTACTACTTTTTCAGGGTAGAAACAATTGAGAAACAACCACAGCAGACACAGCCAGACGTCTAACAGCTCTCTGGGAGAGGCTGGGGGCTGCCACAGCTTGGGAGGAAAGCCTGATGGAGAATCCTCAGTACTGGCAGCCAGCCCACAGTCCTCGCTGACCCCTTCTCCAGCAGGTCCTCCTGATGCACGCTCCTCCAGGCTCTGCTTTGCCACCATTCCCAACAAATAAACAGCTTTTTGCAGCCCAAAAAGCCCACGCTCACCACTCCTGCACCTTGGAGTCTGCTCCCCGCCGCTGTTTCCTACAGGGAAGCGGCTAAAAATCCCTCCACCAGTGCCACGTTTTTCCACGAAAAGCGCCTGTTGTGATTAAGTTTGTGCGCAGAGGGAGGATTCCAGGCTTGAGCAATCCGTCTGGCAGCAGCAGGCACCGCGGCGAGATCGCTCCCGCAGAACGGGACCCAGCGCTGATTTAATTGCATTAGTCACCAGCAGCAGCACCGCTCCTCTTGGACACAGAGTGCTGGCTGGCCGGCAAGCCTCGTGGTTGTTTTAACTTTGTTTGCTTGACCTTTCCAGTGGTCCAGACCCCTCGAGGAGCTGAAGAATGCTTCATCCCCCGCTGTTGCCTCTGAAACACAGAGCAGCCAGGGCCAAGTGTCAGGCTGAGTGTCGGGATGCACAGGCTGAGTAATGGTTCGTCTTCACGAGGGGAAAATTTGCCTCTTACTGACTGACTTTAAAGAAACCAGTTTTAGAATAGTGATTGAATTTGATGGGAAAGAAGGAAATGGAGCTGGCTAATGTTTATTGTTCTGAGGATCATTAAACATTTATTTTGTTTATTAGCTGTGAGATTTCTTTATAGGCAAATAAATTCACAGATCTTCAGAACAGAACCAAAACCTGACATTTAGAGTCAGATTCAAGTTTTCCCAAAGTTTGTGACTGTTCAACTCATGTTATCCACTGATTCAAGCAGGACATAAGGAAAGAAGCTGGGAAAAGTGTCCTGGGAGAAAGCTTTGAAAGACCTGCAGGTAGCAGTCTCCTTCAGGCAGATCTTTCAAAGATAAATTTTGGGTAACTAATATGTTACTTGCTATGATTCCCAACACTGTAGACAAACCATTGCACAAGTTTAAGTAAGTCTCCAAATAATACTTCTAAAAAGCTGTTTACTGCCAGACCATTATTTTTTTAACCTCTTAAGCCAAACTCTCTCATTCTGCACAGCATCTGGGGAGGAAATTATTGCTCAAACTGCCAATATCAAGACAGATGCCAGACAAACTTAGCTACGTAGCACTGATATCTCATCCACTGCTGTCTGGACAGCAAGCTCGTCCTGGAGTACTGTGCTCCTCAACTTCTAGGAGAGCACTTCTCAGAGCTGACCTGACACTAAGAATTTGTACATAAGGAGCCATAACACAACTTGCTTTAATTTGGGAAGATTTACCATTACTCCTCCCATCAACTGGATTACTGCCATGTGGCAGGTTCAAAATTAAGACAAAACTAGAAGAAATTTACACCAAATGATCTATAAAACTGTGATACCAACACACAAGTCATATAGAAATAAGGATAAAATAGATTAAAAATTATTAAATTATATGTAATATTATGCAACTCCATGTCCTATGGAGTTTGAAAGACCACCGGAAAACCCATAAAGCTGACAGCCCAAAAGAGGCTACAAGAATCAGATCTGTGTTTAAATAATTTTTTTTCTCACAACTTCTTGGTAAATTTTGACAATTTATTATTTTTAAAAGATCCAATACCACTGAGTTTTGAGGATGACAATAACAATCTAAATGTGCTAGTGGGATATTTGTTCTTACTTCAACAATGAGCACATAGGCTGATGCTTCTGAAGTAGGAATAGTTACCCCTTGGGTTAAGGCTGCACTTAGCTGGAAATACTTTACTGTTTGAAACTTCCTGATTAACACTTCTTGGGATTCTGTAAATAGCTGGGGAGGAAAACATCTGTGCTCAGATAAAAGACATTTGTGGATTTTCTGTTGGAGATGTGCAGTTCCCAGAGCAGCATCACTAAGTGATCCCTGTGAACCAAAGGAGATGACTGTGAAAATGATGACTGCAATCACACAGGGAACAAGAGGGACAAACAGACTGTCACATGCAGACCCTGGTTCTGGAGGTCAGTTAGTACTCTGGCAGACTATCCAGTGAAATTTTTTTGTAGGAAGAAAGATAACATTTAAATTCCTCCAGATTTGGTTTTGCTCAGTTTTACTCTAACCAGGGAAATCAGGGCAAGCAACTGTGTTGACAAAATTAATATTTTTATAGTGTGAAATTGTTTCACAGTCTTAGGAGAGGGGAAGGAGCTGAGGTTAGGTTTTAGCAGAAAGGTAACTTTTCAGACTTAACCTCTTTTAGCTAACTAAAACATGATAACCTTTCTTCCTGTACTGCCCCATAAAAAAAATATGGTATGGCTCTATCCCAGCTTCTGAGGTTAAAGCTCCAACTCTAGCTCCACTCTGAAATGTTACTCTAAAAAAAAAAAAATCCATATTTATTGGTTCTATGTCACTCAAACCTCAGATCTGCTCACTTAAAAATATATAAAAAAAGTTTTTTCTAGCTGCTGGTGCTTAAGCTGCACCTGGCTCACAAATCATCTCTCACAGGCTTCAGCTGTACCTTCACCACGCCTGTGAGGCATCTCAGTGGGACAGGATTATGGATGAGGCAGTCAGTGCCAGGAGGAACACAGCCTGTCTTTCACAGCCCTGAGAGGGTCTGCAGGGTTGGCAGTCTTATAAAACAGCTTTTTTTAGTCATGAGCTGAATGTATTCAATCTGTTGGTCAGCTGAAATGTTCTGGAATTCACGTGAGGTTGTGCCAAATACCCCAAGAGCAGAGGTGAGTGGTGGTACATGTTTATCTGGTAGTTAATGGAAAAGGTCACTCTTCTCCCTTTAGTGAGCTGGGCCACCTCCCTCACAACACCTCTGGCTTTCTCTCCAACACACCTCTCAGCAGAGACAGTGCAGTTATGTTACATGAACCACAAAGTCCTGCTGGAAGGAAGAAATGTCTCCATGGGTAGGTAATTTAAGTGACACTCTTTACTTTTTTTTAAATGTGGTTTCGTGAACTTATAAAGCCAAGTCAGCTCAGAAGACAGATCTCTCACAGCTGTCTAGTGCACCAGGGAATGGCAAGGACCCCACAGGACAACGTGGCTCCCAGGGAAGGAGCTGAGCCTGCAGCCACAGCCCTAAGGAGGATGTGCCATTGAGGGAGCCACCAACCACCAGGCCTATCTGCAGGAAATGCTTGGGCCTCGCTGCTGGAGAGGCTGGGGAGACACCAAAATATACATGAGGAATGCCAAGTCCATGATGGGTGCAGAGTGGAGCATGGAGCAGCAAGGACAAAGGCTGGAACAGGTTCCAGTAGACCACAAGCACAGCAGCACCTGTAGCTGGGCTGGGCTAAAAAAAAAAAAAAAAAAAAATAAAGGCAGGGATGGCTCCTGTGATAATTGCTAATTAGCTCTTGAGGACTGGGTCAGAAGCAGGCAGGGAGCTCCGAACTGGTTTTGCCAAGGTAAGCTCTGTGCTGATGTTTAAGCCCACGGCTCAGCCCAGGGCAGGTACTGTGCAGTGGGATCTCTGTTCTGGGGAGGGTGAGCAGGTTTTAAGGTCTTTTAACTCTAGTTATAAGCTTTTATTGCAGTTTAACTCTTTCTGGTTGCCCAGGTATTGGTGGAGGTCTCTTAGCCTGTTTTCCTTTTCAATGTGTTTTCTCTTTTGTTATTTTTTGAATGATATCTTTTTCTTGTCTATTCTCTCACCTACAAGTTTTTACCTTCCTGATCTGCTTTGCCCCTTCAAGAACGTGACAATTTTTCTCTCTCATCTATGTATGTGTGACTGCCTATAACTAATAATAGGTTTCAGTGCTTTGCCCCACAAGGTCATTTTCCTTGCATTACAAATGTTCATAAATGTCCTATTCTGAACGGTTTGGATCTGTGCTCTCACTTAGCAGGCTGATAAGAAACTATTTTGCTGAATAACTGCCCATATATTTTCAAGCAGTCCACTTAAGAGAGGAAAGAATTTGGCAGTTACTTAATTTATTAAATCAATGTCAGTGCAATTATGCTTTTAAATGGGTGAAGCCTTTCATTGAAGGGAGCCATATCTGCCTAGTATAGGCCATCAAAATCATCACAAATTGTTTTTATGTGTCAAAACCACGGTGAAGAATTGCTATGTGACTACTAAATGCATTGTCACCTTTAAGCTATAAGAACTAAACCATCTCCTACCCCTTTAGGAAGGAAGGTATCATTTATAAACTGCTAGATCTTCAGCATGTAAGAGCTTAAGATGATATCTGGTGCTGTAAGCACATGTTTTGCACAATGCTGAACCAGGAAGGAGGTATTTCAATTTTATTTTGAGGTGAACAGGCGCCTGAATCTTTATCATGGGTCCTAGGAATACACATATATGTATAATGTGTCTAATTCACTTAAATCTCAGTAAACAGGGTTATGCTTACAACAAAAAAAAAAAAAAAATTGGAAGCTATAGTAGAAGGCAAGAGACTAAGTAGGATAGTTCATGGTACTAAGGAAAAGACATTGCCTTCTAATTAGGATAAAGTATGTGGCTGTGAGGTGTGTGGGACCAGCCTCCCATTTAACCTCACCAATGGCACAAAGGAGAAGAGGTTGAGCTCCCACCAGTTCCCGCCAGTACTGTGTGCTGTGGAAATTAGAGGCACGGTTCTTCAAAGGAGGGAGGAAATGAATGTCACAAAATGGATGAAGACTACATTCCTTGTTGGTTTTGTTTTATTATTGTTGTAGCTCCAGGGAGCACAAGGCCATTGATTTCAGCCTGACCCGAGATATTGGTGGCTATAATTTCTACCATCCCTTATTTTAGCAAGATTTACCAGAGCATCATTTCTCTAAGTCACTGCACAGAAGTGACAGCACTTGTAAACAGATGATGATGGATTACCTGTGGGAATTACTTCTCCTATATGTAGTGCTGTTGGAAGGTAATATCTGCCAGTTATCTGGCAGCTGCAGAAACCCAGTGAGAGCAGAGGGACTAAGGAAACTGACCTTCATTCCACTCTTCATGCCCTGCAACATCTTGACTTTTGGTGGAGAGCTGTGGGACTAGTATAGAAAACATGCTCTTTGCATTGCCCATACAGTGATATGCTTAAACACCACATTTGCTGAAACAAGCAGCTGGGATGTAAGGAGAAGAAAAGGGGGACAACTGTAGCTTTCTCCCACACAGAGGTATCAGTGCTGCACACTCACTCTGTTCCCTCCTGCAGCACTGATTGTATCTCCAAAGCTCTCCAGCAAATCCACTCCTCCAATGCCATCTACATTTACCATTTCACAAAAACATCTGTCAAGGTGTGATTTAAACCAGAACATGCTGCTTGTCAAGACCCAGTCTAGGATATCAAAGAATCAGGCTGGGAGAGCCAGAATGGTGTCTGGAGATGTGTACAGGTTTTTTGGGGTTGGAGCTGCATCCAGTTTCAAGTGCTTCCAGGACTCACAGATGCTCTCCCCACCAACAGGCAGTCCTTGCTTGTGCTGCCAACCACCTGGCTAGACAACACCTCAGCTGCTCCACTGACACCCCCTCATATAACACCACACACCCCCATCCTGCCTGCCAACCTTCTTTGGGATACTCTCAACAGCTTGAGTGTTGAGAACATACTTACCGTGTTTTAAGATGGGAGTTCTTTAAAAATAGGAAGAAAACAGGTGTCTTTACTTTTTTTCCCCCTAAATCTCTCTCCTAAATAAGCATGTTGAGTAAAGAACTGTGAAAATGATGCTCTCTTCTCCCCTTGCTTTCAACTCTAACAGACATCTTTAGCATTCAGTCTGGGCAAAATAATCTAGAAGTAGCAAAGGTTTCTTTGCCACCTCACAAAAGTGCAGTCTCCTGCTGGCAACCAACAAGATCATGCATCTGTTGCTTATCATCATGTTTCATGGACTCAAGGACATTTCAAGCACCTCTTTTTATGAAATGCAGAACAGACATAGTGAGTTTCCTGTATCACTCACTTAAGATTTCACACACACCTACAGTAAGCCAACAAACAGCAGCCTTTGTTTAGTTATTTCTATGGAAGTGTATTTTATTAATCTTCTGTATTGTGGAAAAAACCCTGTTTTCGTTGGACTATAGAAGGCATGCAACATTCTTCTAGTATTAAGATATGAAACATGCATATCTTGGCTTGGAGTTTGTTGAATCTTACCACAGGACTCATGCTTGGCAGTGTTTTGAGGCTGGGGTTGAGGTTTTTCTGTTCTCCTTTTTTTAAAGTGGACACATTAGTAAAAATAACATCAGAGTGGACAGACTATGGTAATGTCTAGGAGCTGGTGGGTATCCATGTGAAGAACTAGGTCTTTTCTAGTGCAATTCATGGCCCTGCCCTTCTACCAGGGCCTGACAGAAGAATTAAGAGGCCGTGTTTATGCACCATCATGCTACTTGTGCTATGTCTGTGATTTCTGAACAGCTACCTCTACCCTGCCCCAAGAAAGACTGGTGTGATGAAAAACACAGATAATAGTGGGAGCATTTTGCACAGGCAGGAATGCAGGAGTCTCATCTGGGATACGGCTGGCACTGAAGTGTGAGTGAGAAACATTCAAGTGGGCACGCTGGTGCTTAGCCTGGCTCCATGGCTGAGGTGCAGAGTTCAGGTTGCTCTGTGACATCCCTGGAGAGCTCTCCTGCTGCAGCACTCGTCACCCTACCCTGTGACAGGCTCCAGAGAATCACACCATGCTCTGCACCACAGCAGGAGCCTCTGCAGAACTGGACAGCTGAGCAAAGCACAGCAAAGGTGTCCAGTGACAGAGCACTGGGCATAAGAGCTCCTGGCTGGGCTCCGACCTGAGCTGCTGGGTTGTCTCTGTGTCATGCTCCAAAGTCTCTGCTGTGCTGGTAATTTTTTTGCCCAGGACTCCTGCCCAGAGCCTCCCCAAAGGTGAGCAGTGCTGTGTTAGTGGGGCAGTTGAAGGGAATGACCCCACTCATAATTTAAATATGCACCATGGGAATTCAGTCATAAGGGTGTTGACTGCTGCACTTCTAGAAGTACTGAAGTGTCTGATGATCATACTGACTTTTCTTCTTGATGCCAGACTCAGCCCTCTGGGAATTTATGAATTTTTGAATATATAGATCAACATACATACAGACTAAGCAGTGTTTTCCTGACCCAGTTTTTGTAATGCTTCTATTTATGTGCTGGACAAAAGAGTTTGAGGAACCTTATTCACAAGTTAATGGCAAATGCAAAATACTACACAGTACAGCAAACTGAGCAAGAGATTTCATCCATGACCTGTATCAGGTGGTGTGCCTGAGCTCCTGAGTCTACATGTAGAGACTGAACTGCCAACCATGATATTTTCAGACAGATGTTTGCAAGTGTCCATCTTTACCTTTCTTGGCTACCTGTTCTACATTGTAAATGTTGCAAGAATTCCCTAAGGGTTCCCACACTATAGAGCATTAGCTGATGGCCATGCCTCTTTTCCCCTTATGTAAGTAAGTGGGAAAGAAGAGGTGCAGAGATAGACTCCAAAACCACACTAGGATCCCCTGGGAGAAGGTCCTGCATGAACCTACTCAGATACTCAGATGTTTATTGAATGTGCTCTGGAAAAATCTGCAAAGTATGTTTCATTTGTATCAAATCATGCTGAATACCACAGAAGCTGCAGAGTTTTGTGCCTGGCACAGGAGTAATGCCAGATTCAAAGCCAGGCTCAGGAGGCATTCAGCAAAACCATCACAAAGCTTGATTGCTTGATTTAGCCAGTGGAAAAGCAGGTAAGGGTTCAGGATATCTAGCAGCATGCTAACTTTAAGGAAAATAATGCAGGAAAATCTGGGGGGTGATGACAGAGTTCCTGTGAGCACTACTACCTCTTGGCCTTGTTTATGTTTAGATCTCTGTCTCAAAATAATGTTTTATTGTGGCTGTGTGTTTCTCCTATCCCCATTCAAAACCCGAGACAGACCCTAAAAAAAAGAATTTAAAAACCCAGTCAATAGCCAATAATATGCAAATAAAAAGGTGATATGGAACTCTAGCACATTTTTGTAGCTAGCATTTCTTTTCATTAGAAAGGAGATAGCATAGTGGAACATAAAATACATTCCTACTATATGCGTACTGTACGCATATATTCCTATGTGTAGTTTGGCATTTAAGTTTGGATATTTTTCAATGAATGACCCAATCATCTCCTCTAAGCTCCACCTCCCATGTATGTCTCACTGCTTCTTGCTATGTTTTTACATTTTCTTCATCACTGAAGCTCACAGTCCACACTAAAACATCCATTGCCAAGAGAAATAATGTTCCTCGTGGTGTTTTTAGTGATGAAATTGGGGTTTTAAGGCTCAAGTGCTAGTGCTAAACTCACTCACAGTTACTTTTGGCATTGTAAAATGTAGGGCTGTGTATTCTCTTGAGAAAATACCTGACAACTTAGGTATTGAAAAAACACTTTTCCACTCATTTTTATCAAATCTCCTATGTAGGAAGGAGGCAGCCTGCAGAGAAACTGTTGGAAACTTATTTCAAAGGCAGGTTATAGATGATTGAGGAGAGACACTAAAATCTGGGATGAATGATCTGTCCCAAAGCCAAAAGACTTTGAAGGAAAAAGCCCAACCAGTTGGAGGAAAACAACAGATGATTTTGTCAACTTGAAGCAAGCAGCAGAGTAAAACCCAGTTTCCTGGGAATTCATGAAAAGAGATAGTTAAAAAAAAAAAAAAGGAGAGTAAAAAAGGATGCTACATCCAGATGGTCAAAATCACACAGTGAAAAACTGTCTTCAGCAGGGGGAGATTGCCAGCCTTTTTAAAAGTGGTAATGTCAACCCTCATCAGCAAAGGAACTGCAGAACTGGGTAGGAGGCATCAGAAAAACATGGAAGCACCACATTTTCCCCAGCCACTCAGTAGATGTCATTTCCCACTGTCTCAGTGCTGAAAGGTGATATTTTCAGAGTGAGACAGTAAAACTGAGCTGCTGACCTCTACATCCATTCAGGANATGTGGTTTTGTCACTGCTACGAGATGAAGTGTTAGGAGCATCTGGCAGTCAAGGAGGAGGGATTGCTGGCCTCAAAAGTTCCAGATGTTTAAAGCTTTTCTACCTTGTAAGGGAAAGGTCTAAGTAGAGCTCTTAATGACTGCCTTATCAGATCTTTAGGCACTGGTTTTGTCAGCTCCAGCTCTGGGTGCTGGTTTAAAATTCCAGGTGGAAACTTTTCCCTTCTGCACTCTCTCCTAAATCTCCCATCTGGTCATCTCTTCTACCAATGTTTTTTGCATATAAATTCTAAACATCTACCTAGCATTCCACATTTGTAATTCTGAGTCAATGACAACAAGACATTATGCTTGCACTCATCTGCTGAGACTATTGATGTGAAGACTGAAGTACTCTGGGTGTGGGGTTTGGTTTGGTGGGGTCTTGCTGATGTTTTCATGGGCAAAGTTCACTTTCTGTCTTCTGTTCATGCCACAAGAATTTGGGAAGCGGATGCCCAGCCCAGCTGAAGGAGACCAGTGGGTCATGAGCTATTTTGACAGATACTAACTCTATTAAAATCCATGGACCAGTTGATTCACATGAAAGCACTGACTAAACAATAATAAACCTTCAAAAAGAAATCACCTTCCATTTTGGGATAAGTGAACCAATTTCCATCTCCCAACTTTAGAATATTTTTCTAGATGGCCCTGAAAAATTGTCAAGCTCATCACAAATCTACAGAAAAAAACCCCAGACTTATAAACATATTTTTGGTAATTTTTTTCTATTCAGAAATACCAAGTAAAATCAGTTTGATTGTACAATGAGGCTGATTCAGTGCTCTAAGTGGAACCTACACATATTTTTGTCTTTAGGTACGTTTTCTTTATTAGCTAACTAAAACGATCAGGAGTTGAACAGTTAACAATGTGCACATTCTGTCTGTCATCTTCAGATTTCAGATTCAGTACTGTAAAGGAATGAATAGGTCATATTGATTGAAAAATACTCTTTTGATTCTCTTTGGTCTCTTGAACATAAGACTACAGCAGTTCTGTTTGATTCATGTCTTCAGTGATTTCTTCACAGCCATGACCCTGAGGAAGATAATTTTATTTTAAATAGGATGTGAGAATTCAGAGCACTGGCTTGACACCAAATTTAGTAACAACATAAAATACTGTGTCAATGTAGCACAAGAAATTTAAGAATTCAACTGAACATGCCCTTCTTCCTTCCACCTTGTTTTCTCCCTGTCATACTTAAGTTCAGGTTGGCATTTGTTTATGCAGTCAGCTAGCTCCAGCTATCATCTCTCAACTCCTCCTGCCTGTTTATTTCCATCTCTGTGAAATATTTATTGCTGTTTCTTACACTCTTTTATCCTGAGGCATATGGCTTTTGTTTGCATCCTAACAGAATTAAGTAGTAGGATGTGTTTGCACAAGCCTTACAGGCATGCTCCTGCTTGGGCTTCTCAGGTGTTAATTACAGCTGCTGGTGTTTTGTAAGCAAAGGCCCGTGTTTCTGATCCAACAGACAGTTTTACAATATGTAGCAAGAGACAATGTGTCATTTTGGGACTATTAACTCAGATGAGCAGTTTATTTCCCTGCAGTAATAAATGTATTTTGCATCTTTCTTCTATTGATGTGATCCACAGTTCTGTACCTTTGCCTATAATAAGGTGTAAATACAAATTAGTCACTTGGCAGAAGCTTTGCCAGATTAAAATCTGTTTGCCTGTCCTTAAAGCAGCTGTCAAACAATTTGTCACTTGTTGTTAAAATTACAGAAATATATAGTGCACTTAACACTGCAGTAGTTGATTTACAGGTGAGCATTTCCCCCTGTACAAGCTGTAGGAGATGAGTTTTGAGCCCTCCTCCTGCCACGAACAATTTAAATTTGGATTTACTACTCTTCTGCAAAGCTCCCTCATTCAAAGCCTGCTGGTCCCTGCCCCTGGGCACAGGGATCTTCGAGTCTTTATGCAAAGTGGAGAACCTGTAAAGAGGGTCAGTGTGCTTAATGACTGTGGCAGGAAGCAATGTGAGATGCATCTTGTCCTGCTTCTCCCAGTGCCCAGATTCCCTCTGGGCAGAATGTTCTGCACAGGGTTCTGCCCTGCACCTGCCCGGGGTCTGCTGCACTTGGGTCTCAGGAGGCAACAGGTGGCTTTTGGGGAGAAATCTCAGTATTTCTATTGCTGCAGAGGAAGGCTGCAATGAGGGAAAACAGACTACAGAAGGATTTTTATTTTTCCCCAGCTTACATTAGTGGCTGCTTATTTGAGCCATAGGGTGCTAATAGCTTGGGAAAAGGAAAACAGACATGACTTGCAATGTTTAAATATGTACTTTTACTATGGCTTTAATGGTCAAAAGAAGTAAAATACTTGTGTTGAATAGCTGTCTCTAAAAATAATCAATGAACAGAAATGAAAATTAAGACTAGAGCAGGACATACAAACAAGGATTAAGAGGTAAACATGCATAAAATATGTAAACATGCATTTAAAATATTGTAAACCTATGATAAAAAGCATGTAAATACACATTAAAAGGAAACATTTTATTTCAGTTTTCATATTGCTCTTTAGGCCTGAGCCATATCTTCACAAGCAGATTTAAAAAACCTAATCTAATAACCTTTCATAGAAAATTAGGCTCCTAAATCACTCATATTTTGCAGAAAGTAATATCCCCTCCCATTTTCTAATTAACTAACCATCTTAGAAAAGAACAGCATAGTTAAATAACTGCTTAAGTTAAAATTTTGCATAGTTTGTGATTTGTGGTAGGGAATTAGAAGGTTCCCTAGGAAGTGAGAACTGTCATTAATATGAGTGTATCTGCAAGAGAAAACAATTTAGATTTCTTTTGTTACATTTCAAGGAAGATGCTAGTTGGTTGGTAATCAACTTTTACAGATGATTCTCTTAATGAGGACTCTCACTTCATCACTTTTCCAAACCCATTGTCTGTGAAAATGAGACGTTTGAGTCCCAGAAAGCAGACTCGAATGGTGAAAGGTAAAGCTGCCTGCCTTGGTAAGAGATCATTAAACCATATAAACAAGATCTTAAACAACTGAAGAGTCACAGGCAGCAACAGCAGTGAGTAGAGCTGGAGGAAATAAGTGACCAGTGACAAAAGTCACAGGACTCTGGTTTGTTTAGCATAGTGTCTGGCAAATATAGGGATTCTCAGGCTTCCGATCATTGTTGTCTGGATGCATTATTCCTATGCCTCTCCATCTTCTATAGAGTAATAGGAAATTGCTTTACATATAAGGAGAGAAAAAAAATTGCTTGAATGCTCCACCCTCCCCACAGTAACTTGGAAGGAGAGGTGTTTTACATCGTGAAAACATGTCCTTCTCTTTGGAAAGTGTTTTTTATGTATATGGTCTAGGCTGCAGAAGACAAGAGTCAGTGATGTATAGCTGTACCCATTGAATATAGGGATTTTTTCACTGAAGGTAATGGCAGAAACCACAACTATAGCAGAGCCTTTTTCTATTATGCCCTCCAAATTCCATAATTGGCTGGGCTTGCTCCTGGAGTCAGTCCATACACATCCAAGCTTATTCAAAGCAGTGAAAACTTGTCCTAACTCTGTA
>VZUA01083658.1:0-14217 GCA_013401035.1 Horornis vulcanius
ACCACACAACCCACGAGCTCTGGCTGTCCAGGTTTCCCTCCCTGCATGAGGTCACTGCCATCCATACCTGCTTCTTTACACATAGCCTAGGTAGTTGTGTTAATGCTGGTGGTTACACAGCTTAAAGCTCCTCCTGCCAAAAGCATTTTCAATACCCTCACGCCTAAGAGTGAGGACAAGAACAAACCAAGTGGTGGGAGATTAGATAAAATCACTTCCATTGTTATTTGTAGCTGGAGAAATGCAGGTGTAGGTATAAGGTCTTTGTAGCTGGAGAAATGCAGGTGTAGGTATAAGGTCTGGCTAGATTTGGGCTTGAAAACAAGCCCCAGGTCTCTGGGGAAAATTGCACCAGGTCTGGAAATCCCATTGAAATGAAGGGATGAAATAAAGCACTAGCAAGTTGCTCTAATTACAGCTGCGTAACACAGAGACACATTCAAGCACCACTGAGGCTCCAGAGCAAACTCTGCTTCTGAGCAGGAAATTCCACAGCTGCAGAGGAGGGTCCATCCTACCCACAGTCCTGAACCCAACAGCCACCTGGGGAGACTCAGCGAGAGCAGAATTTAATCTGTGCACCATGCTCTGGCCTGGAAGGTCCTGTCAGAGGCAACTTCCTAAATAGAACTAGAAAAAAATTTAAGATTTCCATTTCAGATAGAAATGTGTCTCACGGCCCATCAGTCTCCCTCTCACCACCAAAACTTTAGGCTGTGAAATGCTATTTAATGCTGTTCATGTGCAGGCTGTGCCATCATGGCTTCAAGGTACCACCAAACCAGTGTTAAAAAAGTGCTGCTTCAGTCCATCCCAAAGTTCCAAACTCCCAGCTACACTCCCAGCAGGAACTGATGCATCCCATGCCTACCAAGAGCCTGCACAGTACTGGTTTGCCATCATCCCAAAGCTCTTGGTACAAAATGCCAGGTGATAAAACTATGAAACTGTAAATAAAATTTTGCTCCTGTGTTTCTAAAACAAGCTATTTTGTCCTGCACAAAAAAAAAAAAACCAAAAAAACCAAAACAAAACAAAAACAAACAAACAAAAACAAAAACAACAAAAAACAAAAACAAAAACAACAACAACAAAAAAAAAACAACAACAAAAAAAAAAACAAAAACAAAAACAAAAAAAAAGGCAAACACTTCTCTTTCACAGGCTGACAAGAGATGGAGTTTCCAAGGGATGCTTTCCAGAGAAGGGCTGATGCCTTCACTCCATGCCAGTTCTGTCTTGAAATATGTTTTATGTCAGCAGGTCTTGGGCACAAGGACAAAGATTGACCAGCTAAAAAAATAAATTATTTGCTTTTAATCTCACTCTGCACTGGCTTCCTGCTGTTTTATTGCTCAGATATAGTTTTCTGTAGTACAGACGAGCAAGTGGCTGGACTGACACGAGTCTCTCTTGTTGGACATTGTTGTATTCACAGAAGACAGAAATGTAGATGCAAATACATTTGCTGTGATTTGATTCAATGAAACTCGCTGGTACAGTGCAGTACACAACAGAAATTGGTTCCTCCTACGCTTACTTGCTAAGACATGAGTTCAGGCCCTCTGGGATCTGCAATTCCCTGGCTGCTATGATGACATCACTGACATCTAAAGGAGCTGCAGGAATGCCAAGAATGCAGCTCCGGGCTCCTGGGGATGCTGAGCTCATCTGCTACTGCAGGAGGCACCAAAGATGGGATGCCTGGGTCGCACTCCTGCCTCACTTCCAACCTACACTCACTGCTCTTCTTGAGGCCACAACACAACATTGGGCTGCACCAGTTTAAACAGCAAAAGTGAAATTGCTTGAAAATTTCTCTCACTGACATCTTAAGATGCTGAGCAGAAACAAGAATTTCAGCACAGGCCCAAGGGGTCAGACCCAAAATTGACATAACCCTGTGACCTGGGCAAGAACTGATGCCCAGGAAGTTCCACCTGAATATGAGGCAGAACTTCTTCTGGGGGCAGTGCCCAAGCCCTGACCAGGCTGCCCAGGGAGGGGGTGGGGCTATTCCAGACCTATCTGGACACAATCCTGAGCTCTATGCTCTGGGATGACCCTGCTGAGCAGGGAGGTGGGACCAGGTGACCCATTGTGGCCCCTTCCAGCCTGACCATTCTGGGATTCTGGGAATCTGTGACCCGACTAACACAAGCCAGCAGAGACCACTCAAAGAGCAGTTTTTCACTTGGTGTTCCACTTGGGATACCTTCCCAGCATTACTGTAGTTACTGATCTGGGAGTTGTACCCAGAGCCAGCTCATGAACAGCCTGAAGGATTTCACAAACACACCTTTTCCATTTTAGCCCGTTTATACTTGTTCCACAACATTCCCTGAAATTGATCTCAACAAAGGATTTCAGAGAAGTCAATAAAATACCCTTGCTTGGACTGAAGATAATTTCACAGGAAACTTCCAAGAGTGAACTATGTTACCATCATTGCTGCATCCTGGGGGACTCCAGACACTGAAGATCACAGAATCCCAGAATGGTTTGGGTTGCAAAGGACCTTGGAGACCGTCTCATTCCATCCCCTGTCATGGGCAGGGTCACCAGGTGGCTCCACGATGTCACAGGTGTTCAAAGAGCTGAGCTGGCATACTGGAAGGAGCTTGAAGCAGGTAAGCATGAAATTCTTCCCTTAATTTCAGCCTGTTGGGAGCCTGATGGAGACTCCAGCATTCATCACCAAATGGCAGTCTCCATGTGGAGGTTCTTAGGGACAAGGATGACAGACATCTTGCCCGAGGACTCAAGAGACTGAGGCCAAAAATGCGGAGAAATTTCCATTTTCAGGCATCTCTTCTGCCGCATCCAGAGCAGCACAGAGCAGTGAACATGCAGGATGAAGGACAAACAGGGCAGGAAGTGAAATAATGACCCTGCTCAACAGAGTGAGATCCAGTGGATGCTCTACCCACTGTCTTCATTCAAGGGTCCCAATAATTTGACCAAACATTCCTTTGAAAGGACAGAGCTCTATCAGCTGTTTTACTCCAAGGAATGGGAAGGGAGCCACTCATAGCCCATTTGTTTGGGGCAGTGAAAGGAGGTGAATTGTGACATCACCTCCACTGGAGCATCCAGCCCTTGCCATCCTGGATCTCTGCGAGAGGGGACAGAGGAGGATGAGTGCTGGGATAATGAAGACATCTGAAGCCACAGTAGTTGAGACTAAAACAAGATCAGAAAGGAGAAAATCCTCCTGGTTACTGGAAAGAGGTCTCCTGCTCTCATCCCTGGTTCCTGCAGAGGAGGAGACATGATTGATGGAGTGTCCATTGGCACCTGCCAATTCTGCATTTTTCTGCTTTTTTCTTAACAATGACACTGGCCCCTGCCAGACAAAGACCACTGGGAGGGTCAAGCACTGCCTGAACCTTCTGCTTTGGCTGCCCAGCACTGAAACTGTACTTTGTTGTGTAAAACGAGCCGTGAACACATTGAGTTCACTCATGCAGACTCTGGTTCCTGGGCTTCACTGCCTTTTCTCCTGGTTCTGCAGGGTTGAGGTGGTTGTAGCAATCACAGATTCTCCCTCTCTATCTGCTGCTTTTCATCTTGTGGTGCTCCTGCTCCCAAGGCAGGATGGCTGAAGCAGGTTTATTGCAGAGCCATGCTGGAAGCACAGGAAAGAGCTTTTTAGTGTGGCACCTCACCCCTCTATGCCGTAAAACCTCCAGTCTTGCCCTGATGGCCTGGGAACATGGCAGGTGCCCATCTCCCAGGGAAGGAGAGAGCTTGTTGTGCTGAATCCCATGTCCAGAGCCACACCATGTCCATGCAACATGGATTTGCAGCTCTTTGCAGAGAGCACACTCTATACAGCTGTGCCTTGCTGGCACCACAGGGAACATGCTGGTGTCTCCTCATTGATTCTGCAAACTCTGCAAGGGACAATCCTTCGTTACAGCTCAATTGATTGTATGATCCTGATCCAATGCAGTTCTTTTCCCACCAATATTCCCTAAAGTCACACTGAACAATGTGCATTTACACTGCCCAGTACACTGAGCCCTTGGTTCTCTCATGCAACTGGCTCCCTGTTCACAAGGGAAGGACAAAAAGCCATTGAAGCCGAAACCTTAAGAGCCTGTTGGAATGGTTTCTGTGGTATTCAGAATCAGTGCAGCACTTGAGAACACAGGGATAAATCATTAACAAGTCATTATTGTTCACAGGTACTTTTGGCAGGAAACCACTGAGGTCAACTTGGACAAACTGCTGTGGGGTAGTGGGGGTGGCACTTTTCCTGCAGGAGCATTCAAATCCTCCTCTAATACCAAGAAATAGGCTGGAAATTACTTCCCTTGCTGACTCTAATTGAAATGGTGAGCAGCACAGCCCCTCCTTCCCACTCTTCTTGGCCTGAGCTCCCTCCCATCTCTGTGATCAATCCCACACATCCACTCTCCGACTGAGCTGTTCCTCACAGCTCCCCTCACAGAGTGGGCAGCCTGAAAGCTCAAACACCAATCCTCATGTACCAACCCAGAACCTCCCAGCTGCCATCAATCACTTCTGCTACTGGGAGCTGGGGAATTCCCAAACACTGCTGCTTTTCCCAGACATCTGTCCAAGGATGGCTGTTTCTCATGCTTTGGAAACCTGCAGAGATGCTGCTTCTGTACAACTGTTATCAAATTCCCTCATCCCCAGCCAAACTCACCAGCTCGGTGGGCAATGGGGCAGATGAATCCATGTGCCATCTGCTCCCCAGGCCATCAGCACTGGCAGCAAACAAAACACTGAGAGCCCTCTCCATGGTTAATATCCTGGAGGCTGATCCTTCTCACAGCTTCCAGTGCTGTCAGACACTCCATCTTCCATGGAAAACTATTAACTCTTGTTGTCATCCAGTTTCCTGCTCAGTGGCCTGCTGGCCATTGACCTCACTGCTATTTATTCGGTGTAAATCAAGTGCCACAGGACACTTCCAGAGCACCATGATGTGGCAATTCCTCTGAATATGGGGATGTGGTCATTTAGAATTAAGTAACCAAACAACTAGTTTACAAACAGCTTAAAGGCCTGGTGTGTTGGTCAGTGTGAGCTCCGGACGGGGGGATACAGCACTAACATGGGGCTCCTTTTAAAGCCCTAAAAAAATCTTCCAGAAGATGCCACGGATGCAGCTCAGCTGCTCAGGCAGTTTCACGCCCAGTCAGCTTGGGATGGTTTGGTGGTGATTTTTTTTTTACTAACAAAAAAGCACTTTCAATTTTGACATTCAAAAATTGCCTATCGTAAGCACAAAAAAAAAATTCTTTCTAAACTGACTAGCTTCTGGACACACTCATGGGAGCCAAGAAAACCAGTCAGGTAACCGAGTCCAGCTCCTGAGGCAGCCCATGTTTCCATCTTTCTCTAAAAAATATTGACTCCACAATTGCAGAACCAGGCAGGGACATTTATACTGCAAAGGGGACACAAAAACTGCTTTCCAAAAGCCTGAAGCACGGTCAGATAACTCAAAACAGTTCTTCTGCCCAGCCTGACCTGAGAAGGTTCACAATAGGGATGTCATCAAGTAGGGTTTAACAGGACTGGTATTCCCTGGAATGATAACAAACCGTGTTCAAATAAAATCCTTCTGAGTTTGACATGGTCATATTGGCTGAGGTACCACCTGAGCTACAATCAACATTTCAAACACCTTCATGCCATGGAGCACCCAAGAGACTTTAAATCCATCCAGAAAAGTTGCAGGAATAGAAGTCTTCTCAGCCTACCATGACACACACATGGGATCCCCCAGTGCTATCTTTCCATGGATTATTCCTTTGCTTCGCATTTTGTCCAATTGCTCCCACTCACAGAGATGCACCCAAGAGTTTCACTGGCTCTGGAGTGTCCCCAAAATTCTTCTACCCCATCCCAGCTGGGCTGTGCCACTGTCTGCGGATCTCTGCTTCCACAACCTCCCAGACTCCATTTCCCTGGTCCTTTAAAACCCCTTTCATAGACCAGAACTGGGGATGAACATCAAGTTGATTATAAAACAATTTCTTTTGATGATAGAAAATTCTTTGCAGGGCGTGAACAGCAGAAGAAAGAAAGGACTTTTCTGAACTTCGAGCTGGCTGGAAACCCCCGGCGGGCAAGAATCCGATCCCTCCTTTGTGGAGCACAGACCTGTCTGTACAGGCTGCAGGAGCAGGAGAGCTCTGTGTGTGCAGCTCCAACAACACTCACCAGCCCCTAATTTGCCTTGCTCAGGACCAGCCTCTAGCTCATGCATGGGAAATGGCTCCACTCCTCCCATTTGCACCCCTGCACTTTGTCCTCCTCACCCCACTAATCCCCTCCTCCAGAGCCAAAGCTTTGTCCCGTCACCTCCCTATCCACCTACCCCACGTGCCCTTCAGCAGCCCCATCATCCAACCAAACCCAAATCCTTCTCTTCTGCTGCTCAGAACCACCCTGTGCATCCTTCAGAGCTGCTCAGGAGGAAGAAATCCTCCATGCAACAACCCCAGATCTGGGTAGGAACATCCATCACCTATTATTTAATATTTACCAATACCCCACCAAATCCTCTGCACTGGATGCAGCCATTCTGCAGATGCCATAGCAGCACTTTTAAAAAGACATCCTGAGGATGGACAGAACATGTTCCTTAGGAGCAAGGAATCTGCCTATCAACACTGAGCTTGAGAAGCCACGTCCACAGGTTTCACGTTTTCTAGCCCTAGGAAGAAACGTCATTCCTTGGGCAGCCAGTCCTGCTCTGGATCAGCCCCATCTGCTTCCCAAGAGGACCAAAGTCCTTCAAAGTCCTTTAGATTCAGTAAAATAACAAATACAGAGAAAAAAAAACCAAAACACCATCAATGCAGAATGGTTTGAAATCCCTCTGAGAGTCTCTGCATCCTAGTACATGAAATACCACAGGCCTACCAGCATCTCCAGACTCAGCTGTGCCATCCTGTGCAGTCCAACTGCGGCAGATCCATTCCAGCACCATTTGTGTTCCACATCCAGGAAAATCCATGGGTGTGCTGGTTACCCCTATGTTTCCTTTCTCCCTCTGCTCCCACACCACACAGCCTCTCATGCACTTCCACTACGGATATTTATATAAAACATACAAAGGGCTTCTCCCAGCGCTCAGTGCCAGCATCTGAGCAGGGAGGAGGCAAAGTCTGTGGACCTGGGGAAGGGAGGAAGGAGGTGAAACTCCCCATTCCTGGACCTCAGCATTGCCAATGAATGTGTGCTGCACTTCCCTTTATCCCACAGATCCCTGGAGTGGGTCAGGCCTGAAGGAGCCACAGAAGGTCACTGGTGCCACCTCCCTGCTCAGGCAGGGCCATCCCAGAGCACAGGGCACAGGATTGTGTCCAGAGGGCTCTGGAATGTGTCCGCTGAGGAGACTCCAACCCCTCCCTGGGCAGCCTGTTGAGGGCTGGGCACTGCCCAGGGCAGAAGTTGTGCCTCCTGGGCATGGGGAATTGCTGGGCTCAGTCCCTGCCTCTGGCTCTGGTGCCACTGCTGATTCCCCAGAGCAGGGTCTGGGCCCTGCTCTGCCCCTCCCTGTAGATATTTGAGGAGTTTCAACTGGAGCCCGGAACAGAGAGCTACTACCAAAAGAGTAAAAACATTTTGGGAAGCTTCCCTGGACCAGTGTGAGATCTCAGTCCCTGAAATCAGAGACCAAGACTTCAGGAAATGTTTGAGAACAGGCCCAGGTGGATCCCAGAACATACACTTTCCTTCAAAAGAGAAAGAGCCCCTTCAGTACCTCCTGGGAGGAGTATGGGGTTGCTACCTGGGATCTCAGCTCCCAAGAGGAGATGTGAAAAGACTCCTGGAGTTGCCTGGTGCATCCTGGAAGATGAGGTTTCCATGAAAGGAGAAAAATAATTTCAGATTACTTCCTAGGAGGAGTCTGGGATTGCTACCCAGAATATCCAGTACCTAAATCAGAGATGAAAAGACTCTGGGAGATGGTCCCTGGAATATCAGCTGCCTGGAGGAGATATGAAAAGACTCCAGGAGACACCTGGGAGGTGTATCAGGTAGATCCTGGAAGATGCAGATTCCACTAAAAGAAAAATCATCTTGGTCAGCTTCCCTTGAGCAGTCTAGGGTTGCTACCTGGGATTTCAGGTCCCGAAATCAAGAGATCAGTACTGCAGGAATGCTACCACCTTGTCATCTTTGAATTTACAGCAGTAACATGGTCCTCAACAAGGCTGGGCAAGAATTTCCACAGTGCTGTCTGGCTGATTCCGGTGGCAGCCCCTGGCTTGGGGCTATGCCCATCCCAGTGCCCTCCAGCCCACCCAACCAGAACAGACAGCTCTGGGGGAGATTTCTCATTCTCAGCCTTTTCTGCCATTCCCATCTTTTCTGGAAGAAGCACCTTTGCTTGTCCCAGCTCCCCTGCCACAGTGAAGCATGCCCTGGAATCAGTGCAGCTTCCAGCTACCCAGGGTCCTGCTACAAACCCAGGACTGGGGAGGACACTGGGATGTCCGCTGCACTGTGGCAGAAGAAACTCCTGCTTGATTCTCGCTCTCCTGACTTTGCTCTAAAGGTCACCTGGCCCCTCCACTGCCACTCACACCCTCCCTAGGCTATCATGATGTGAGAGGTCTGGCAGGGAATAGAAGGGAAAGCCTGCTCAGGGGAGCTCAGCTAAATCTGATTAGGACTGTGACAGGAGCTGAGAGGAAAGTGAAGGGTGTGGAAAAACAGGGAGGAGAAGGATTCTTTCAGAGGAGAATAGGTCCAGAGCTCTGGGCAGTTTCATTAGAGGAATATTAAGTAAATGAGTCAGAGCTTGTGATGCCTGAGGCTCAGGAAAGCTGCTGCTGGAGTGAAGGATGGTGAGGGAAGATGAGGATTGTGGCGTGCTGTCTGTGAGCGAGATCCAACCAGGACACAACAAGAGGAAACTTGTTGCCTGCTCAGACTTTGAAGAACATTTGCAGAGATCAAGCACTGCATATGTTCCATCACTGCCTCTGTCTGTGCTCAGTTCCAGCTCTGGGCCAGGCACTCCAGGGAGCCTTTCCCAACCCACTGCGCTTCCCAAGTCACGGGAGCTCCCAGAGTGCCACACTCCAGGAACACTCCCACACCACACTGATCCCTCAGGTCCCTAAAGTCATTTTGCAAGTCAGGTTTTACTATTTGTAGCTGGTATCTGGGGTTAAAATTTGTCTCTTAATTCCTAAAAAAACTAAAAAACTGAGTATTACGCTGATACCACATGCAAGAATGCTCTGGGTATCAATAATCCCTGCAAGTGTTCCAGGCTAGGCTGGACGGGGCTTGGAGCAACCTGAGTAGTGGAAGACGTCCCTGCCCATGGCAGCGGTTGGAACTGGATGACCTTTAAGATCCCTCCCAAACCAAAACTTTCTGTTTTGACAAATAAATGTATATCATGTATGTGTAAATGTATACGTACATATGTGTATATATATATCTATATGTGTACATATATACAGATATACATCCGTACATATAAATATATATAAATATTTATCTGTAGTACAAACACAAAACCCAAGCCTGAAGTTAAGATGGGTAAACCAAATCGCCTGCTTTCAAATCACAAAGTTAATTTCATAAGCACCTTGGAAATTAAAGGTAAATAAGTTAATTCAGATGTTGTTGTAATAACAGAGATACAGGATTAATACAGTGGGCTGCACTAAAATATATTTAATTGCATTAAACAGTTTCAAAGATCTATAGGTTGAAATTCCATGCCAGTATGGAAAAAAAAAAACCTAAGCTACCAACTGATGAACTCTCCATGGTGATGCCAGAGACCAGGAAAGGCAAAAGCAAGTGAGACCGGTTATAAAAGTAGAAAAGCACAGTATCAACCACAGAATCCCAAAATCACTAGGGTTGGAAAAGATCTTCAGGACCACTGAGTCCAAGCTGTGCCCAATCTCCACCTTGTCTCCAGCCCCGAGTACCTGAGTGCTATGTCCAGGCCGTTCTTGGACACCTCCAGGGATGGGGACTTCAAACCTCCCTGGGGAGCCCATAATTAATGGATGAGTTCAACCATGGCCATACCAGCAGGGCAAATGCTGTACTGAAGTCTGATCAAAAGACAGATTTTGGTATTTTTATCAACTTCTTTATGGAAAAGTTCAGAGCAACCTCCAAATTAGGTGCAATCCTGGATAGTGCACAGAGGGGTTGGTTGAAGACAGATTATTTCTCTAATAGTGCCTATTATATATTCAAATTCCCCTATTTGTAGGAAAGAAAAATAAACAAACATACAAATAAATAAATAAATAATTCATTCTCAAACCATTAGAAGTCTAAGAATAAGAAAAGTAGTTGGAAAAACATTTTAGAAAGCAAATGAAAAGGCAAAATGTTTTTGGGTTATACAGAAAATATTGAAAGATTTCCTGCTGGAGACGGCCTAAATTTACACCACTGAGCACAAAACCCAACAGTAAATAATAAATGAAAGAAGACCAGAAAGAAAAGGAAACCTTTGAAAAGTGGAACTTGAATCCAAAGGATGAGAACAGCAAATACCGTAATTCTGGCAAGTTAAGGAGACTGGTCAAAAGAGAAAAACATGCCAGGAGCTCCTATACAAACAATAAAGCCTTTTTCAACACGTTAGAAGCAGGATGTCTATTAGTAAGTCTCTGTGGCCAACAAATAACTCAGGGAATGAAAGATGCACTCAAAAAGTATGTGCAAAAAAAAGCTACACGAATTGTTTGCATGATGGGGCACCACGGAGGAAGTCAGGAAGTTCCCATGCAGAGCATTTCAGCATGGTCATAAATTACTTTGGAAACGGTAAATTAATGAGGTGACAAAAATGCAGATTAAATAGTATTTTTTTGAGTTAATTCACATCTTGAAATCCAAATTATCCAATCTCAGACTGATTGGGAAGACTTGTATGAAGGATCTCAGGCTACCCAGTGGATGGTTTATTGAACAACACGATATCAACAGCTCCCACCTCCTCACATGCTCCTGGCCACAAATTTCCCACCACTCACTGTGTCCTTGATTCCTCCATGAGCTCATTCAGCTCAAGAAAATATCAGAAAATGAACCCAGCAAGTAAAATTGACCATTTGCTGCAGTTGTAAAGAGTTGGACAGGTTTGGGATAGGGTCTTGCAAGGCCTGGGGTCACAGCAAGTGAGGGATGAGTTATGGCACAGAAAGTAGAAGAGGGGAAAGCAGCAGTTAGGGAAAAAGAAGAGCAAGTCCTCTTCAGCAAGGAGTTGAGATCAGCCCTGTGTGTAACTGCTGCTGAAATGGCTCTGTGCATGGAGAGGGGAAATTCAGTACCAGTGAGGACAAAGGATGTGCCTGGGAACAATCATTTGAGCTGTAAAGACAAGGATATAGACTTTAATATAGCTCATTAAAGTCAAGGGAAATCCTGGAATCATACTGGAACACTTTCTGAAAGCATCACACTGTTGGTGGGCACATATATATATATATATGTGTGTGTGTGTATGTGTGTGTGTGTGTGTGTGTGTATTCCTGCCCTACCCAATAAAGAAGATAAAGTTAGGAAATTATGGGGAAAAAAAAAGACTGGGAATGCTGTCCATGGCACACTTACAGCCCAACAGTCCATTTGGTAATGGTGACTCTGTCTTAACATGGGAAAATATGAAAAAGGCCACAGGTAGCAAAAGCAGACAAGTAGCAAAAAGGTGGGAAATATGTGTGTAAGAGGAGCCCAGGATGGTCCACCCAGAAGAGGATGATCCCTTGTAAAGTTGTGAATATTGGAAATGATGCAGATATAGATTAATTATTCACTATTCTTCATAATGCAAAGAGGAAGGTGTCACCTCAAACTACTTCCAAGGAAAAGTTGTAAAGTAAGAAGAAGAATTCTCACAGGCTCAGAGTGACACTCTCTGATGACAGATGATGTGGAGATATATAAAAGATCCAGATAACCATGGGGCAAGATCCATTCCAGCTAAAATCCAAGTATCCTGTCTGTCATTTCCAGCCAGGATGTCCCCAAAGCTCCTGATGCTGGGATTTTGGGAGGATGGACCCACCTTGATCTTTTTCTCCTACCGGGCTTTCTCTCCTGACTCCAAGCACCTGCTGTGTTCACTGTGGGCATGTGTAGCCCACTCCTGCTGAGCTGCTTTGCCCCATCTCCCTTTTGAGACAACCCCAGAATTCCCAGGCTCTTGTGTGGCTTCTCTGCCCTGTGACAGACACCCACACTTGTGTTCAAGCAGTTGACTCAAGAAGTCCCAGTCCTTTCCAGTGACTTTCCACCAAAGAGGTAAAACTCCTCTGCCCAAAGAACAGCCTTTGGGAGAAGTCAAGTCTAACAGCAGGGATAGGATTCCCTGAAGAAAGAAGCACCATCTCAGATCTTCTTTTTCACTTCCAGGTAAATGTTTTTCTTACTTTTAAGTAAAGACATCTTCGGCTTCATATTCTCCAATAAAAGAAAAAAACCTATTATTTTAAACCAGCAAAGCAAGTCTCCTGTCTGTACAAAAATCCTGACCCTAAGGAGATGAGGATAGAACAACTTATGGAAGAAGGGACCTCACAGCACTGCTGGGAGAGGTTCAATGCTATCTAATATCATGGAATCACAGAATCCCAGAATGGTTTGGGTTGGAGGGACCTTAAAGCTCATCCAGGTCCAAACCCCTGCCATGGGCAGGGACACTTTCCACTATCTCAGGCTGCTCCAAACCCCGTCCAGCCTGGCCTTGGACACTTCTAGGAACCCAGGGGCAGCCACAGCTTCTCTGGACACCTTGTGCCAGGGCCTCACCACTGTCAGGGAACAATTCCTTCCCCATACCCTATCCAACCCTGCCCTCTACCACTGGGCAGCTATTCCCTCTTGTCCTGTCACTCCAGGTCTTCATAAAGAGTCTTGTCAGCTCCCTTCAGGTGTTGGAAGGCACAATTAGGTCACACTGGAGCCTTGTCTTCTCTTGGCTGAAATATCCCTATTGATTACTGTCGGTTTATTATTGCTGGAAAAAAAAAAAGGCAGCAGAGCTGATACAGAATTAAACTCTTGGTTCAGGCTTTCATAACTCCTTTAAACCTGGCTTCAGGCTTTGACATCAAGTAACTAAAACGATCAGGCAGTTTAGCAAGGCTGGGTTTATCGTGGGTATCTCTGGGGGAGGCTCCCCAAGAGGAGGCAGTGTGGTGACTCTTCTGCTGCCTTTGGACTGACAGGGCTCAGCCTTGCTCATCTCCCTCTGCAGCACATCTGTGAGGCCCCTGGACAACTCGGGAGTGTGAAAATGAGCACAACAATCTGTGTCTGCTTGGCTCTAGGCAGGATCACACTGATACAAACACAGACCCAACACTGTCCCACTAATACTGAAACAATATAGCCAGGCAGTAAGAAGGCGAAAAAGAATTATCAATTTGACTTTTGTTCAGTTACCTGAATTTACAACCTTGATTTCTCATTTGAGCCTGAACTTCCAGTCAATTGCAGGTAAAAGTACATTGCATTCTCATGCTCCTGCAAGGCAGCCATGCCTCCACTTCACAAGGAGATTGCATCACAGTTATCCAGGACTTTTATCAAGCAAGATCATGAATGTAAGCTCTGAGGATGCAGAATAGACCTGAACACTTTGTCAGATCCTTTTAAGAGAACACATCACATCTGGCTTCAAGAGACAGAGTTGTTTCCTTATTTCTTTGAAGCAGAACCTCAATTATGGTGTTTTTGTTACAAATCACTCTATGGTTTGAATCTTACATATACTCAAACCCATGCCTTTTTCTTTATTGCTCTGCAGCACATCTGAACAGTGGCAAACACTGAGTTAAAAACAATGGGATTGAATTTTCAGATGGCTAAATTATTTCAGTGAAAGAACTTTGGAAGCCTGAAAGAAGCTCAATTCCCACCTCAGTGACTGATGATGTCAAATTTCCAGGCATCTGGTCAGCAGCTCTGTTTACAAGGGTTGTGTCTTTGGGGAAGGACTTGAGAGAAATAAGTGCTTTTTTTGTTGTTCCATTTGCTGCTCTGAGGAGCTTTTAATGAATCACCTGAGATGATAATATGATTGAGGGCTCTATGCACAGGGTAAGTGGGCTGTGCACAGAGGTCTTGATACCTGAACAGAAGAGCACAGGAAATGGGTCACCAGAGAAGGCAATTACTGAAATGAAGGGAAAATACAGAGAGATGCTTATCTTGTTAAAACATGGTTGAAAA
>VZUA01083661.1:4470-17496 GCA_013401035.1 Horornis vulcanius
TTGTGGTTTATTTAACCGCAGCCAGCAGCCAAGCCCCACACAGCCTCTCACTCACTCCCCCACCAGAGATCAGGGAGAGAATCTGAAAGGTAGAATTGAGGAAACTATGGGTTGCAATTAAGACAGTTTAATAGGCAAAGAAAAAGCTGCACACACAAACAAAACAAAGAATTTGTTCACTGCTTCCCATAGGCAGGCAGGCGTTCAGCCATCTCCAGGACAGCAGGGCCNCATTGTCAGGAAAAATAACCCTATCCCAGCCAAAAACAGCAGATGAAGTTAATGTGGTTAAAAGACTAATTTTGCTACCATAATTGATAAGAATTATACCTCAAATTAAATATTTACAGTTTCTAGCAATTCCAGACATAAACAACCTTCTACATTGCAATTTATGGCCATTTACAACAGAAAAGACTTCCAGCCACAAGGGATTAAGATTTTGAAAGGTTTTCACAGGGAAAATTTAAGGATAAAACATACAACTTCTTTAAAATTGGATTTGTAATGACATGATTGCCTGCAGTAGCACTGTACCATCCTATGTTCTGAATGATGTTATCATGTCCCTTATTTTAAGGAACTGTCAGAGCAATTCACTCAAGCATGCTACTACATAATTTAAGTCAAGTAAACAACACAGCAATTCTGATTCTAAATTTAAAATTAATACCCTTCCTCCCATGTACACTTTGAAATCTTCCCCTGTGGCTTACAACACTTTGTCTCACAGGATCCCTGTTACTAGTCTCAACAACTATGGCAAACTCCTGGCAGCAGCACTCCCAAACCAGTTCCTTCATAACTAGTCATCTGGTAATTCAGAGATATTTGAAAAGTATAAAGGTTGTAACTTTCAGTATAGGACATCTCTGTTTCAAACTTGTTTGCAGACCTCATATGTGGGCACAGTCTATTAGTAACACTTTTGGAGGCAACATTATTGAATTCATGGTTAACAAAAATAAATAACAAAGAAAAGCACCCTCACTGCAGTTCCCTCCTACGTATCACCAGATTTCTACTAGTAGAGGATACCGCTCTAAATAAACTGAGAAACTTAGAGGTAGATCTGGGAACCAAAACTTCTGTTCTTCCCACCAATCTGTTATCCAACTATTTTATTATTACCTGTGCAAGTCAGAAATCCCCATCATTCCTGGCAGCCCCACACTTCATCATGGTAGCTCCAGTCAACAGTGCTGTTGTAGCTGAATATATACAGACAGTATTTTTTTCTACCATAAACCAGATAAACTATTAGATGAGAAGAGGCTTGGACACAAGGTACCATACAAACTACTCTGTAACAAGTTAAGACCATGTGAAAAAAAGCCACTCTGAAACCAAATCTTAAACTGTAGGCTTTGCTTTCTTCATTCTTCTCCCTTGCTCACTTAGAAGGTAAAGATTAAAGCACCACCTGTTTGTCCTTCTGCTGGCTTCTGTCTCCTGCTGGCCACAGCCTCCATGAATCATTGTCAATAACATCAGCAAGAACAATTTCTTTTGTCAGCACATTAACACCAAATTCAATCTAAAAAGACAGTAAGAATCCTATTTTAGTAATTATACAGTGATATTTTTCCTGTGAAAACCAGGATCATGAGAAAATAGATTTTTATACCTTCAGGTCTACAAGAGTGCAGTTTTGGGGCTGCCACGCTTTTTCCAGGATCTCAAAAATGGCTTGAGTAGAACGAGACATAATATCCACTTCAGTCTGGCCAATAGTAAGTCCAGCAAAACAGAATTTTGCTTCAATTATTTGCTCTTCGGACCACTGTGGATCATTATTAGCATCATCCTGTTAAGAAAACCAGAATAAATACATGATGTAATTTAAGGTTGTTATAAGAGGAAAATAGTGATTAAAAGATACAAGGCTTTGTGGTTTTGTTTTTTTTTCAAGTAAAAAATACAGGCTTCAAACTACTATTTTATGATTAGCATTAAAAAATGACAGTAACACTGAAAACACTTGCTGTAACACCTGACCATCTTTAAGAGTAACAGGGTACACCACAAACACTTTAGATTACAGTTCACCAGAGACATCTTTCACTACACATCCCCAAAGGAGTTCAGAATCCTAAATGACTAGCTAGCTACTTACTCTCACCATGCAAGTACTGTTTATTTTAATTTCTTCAAATATATCAACACATCTGCTTCAACTGATGCATTAAGCTTATGCCTAAAAAGCCCTTATACCTACATTTTTCTAATTTTAAGTACGGTTTGGCTTATTATTTGATTGCACTCTAAGCCACTACTGTATGGACTTTGGACAAAACACCTATTGGACAAGAATGCAACAAAACATTAGAATGGCAAAAGTACTAATGATGAGAGGATTGATCAGCCACTAGCACTACTTGCTTTGTCTGTCAGCATAGAGAATTCTAGCTCTGCTTAAGTTTGATTAACATCACAGGAAAGAAAACTTACCTTGTAAAACATCTCAATTTTGGGTGGGTAAAACTTATACCCTTCTTTGACACCAGGGTTTCTCTTGAGGAAGGAGCCAGTAGCAATTCTTCTGCACACCCATTCAATTGGGATCATTTCACAGTGAGCTGCTATGAACGCTGTGTCACTCTGTTTCCTGACAAAAGCTGTTTTGATTCCTAAATAAAAAGGTGGCAGCTTAGTTCCGTCAGTAGGCACACTTCACAGTTAAAACATTAGTCACAAACATCTTTAATTTTAAGTACATCTGAATCTTGTTCTTCCCTGGACTTAAGGGACACTGAATCTCTTCAGGGTATTTTAAGCCCATTCCAGCCTTGCAAGAGACAAGTATATTCCACAAGTCATTAGTTTTGCCAATCTTATCATACAACACTCACTTGTAACTCAGAAATCCTATTTTTGAAAATAATTTTGTCCACACAGCTTTAAAAACTATATCAATCCTTCACAATGTTTTTGTTTGTTTAAAAAAAACAAATTAGCAGCAATCAAGTACCCAACCATGTCCTCTGGTGAAAGATTTGTTATAGGTCAAACAGTAATTGGAGCCTTTCAAAGGAGTAACAGAGCACAGCAGTCTTTACTACTTTGCTTGATAAAAGCAGATGGCCCAGAGAGAATGGCTTTGTCCTCCCTTTCATCACAAACTAAGTTATTTAGGACACTAGATCTTGGTAATTTATTAGGCAAAAGACAGATTCAGAAGCATGTGCACTCAAACCTACTGCAACAAGTCAATCTTCTTACATAATTGTAAGATGATGGACCCCATATTAAACACAGACAGCCAACATACAGATCAGCACTCTAAGTGCAAAATGGCTCTTTTTCCAATTTCAATCTTGAGGAAAGTCCCACCTTTCTCCCTGACTGTTGCATACAGGTAAAAACATTACAAAAGGAAGGCCTTGTAAAATCATGGCTCAGGCTTGTTACTTTGGCTAAGCAGAAAAGGACTATGGGAAAGTGACTCAGCTGAATTAGAGGTAGAAAAACAAGTTATATAACCATTGTGTGTTCACACTGTGGTGTATGTTGGTTGGTTCAATTATGTTTGTTATGATTTAAAACTGTGTGACTGATAAAGGGCTAACTGCCTAAAAAGGCCTGGTTTTTGCAATAAAGCAGCTCTCCTTTGCACCTGCCTGGGGACTCTGCGTCGCTTTGCTTCGCATACCCGACCAGGGCAAGACAACTGCCAAGCCCAATCAGCATCTGCCAGAAACACAGGGCAAAGGAGCTGCACTCAGTCAAACCAAGCACTTCTATTCCATTCCACTTCCAGAACAGTAAAGAAGAAACAAAAAGTCCTTAATTATGAACACTGACTCTTCAAAGTTTAGTGCATTTCCTTCAAAGGCAGAATTATTTAAATAATCAAATACACATTAAGGTGTCTGCCTGGTTCACTAGTACATTTTTCATCAGCACAGATGTGTGCTTTTGCTAGGCTGACATTAGCTCTATTATAAAAGGGAGAGAAACTTTAACAGAACTTCGTAAATCATCACCTCTGAAAGAACAGGTAAAGAAGAGTTGCGCAAGGCAAACAAGCAAACACCCTCTACAATAAGGCATTCCCACTATCTGCATTTATAGAAACTGGGGAGGAACCCTGAAAGTTCTTTTGTTGCTTTAAAATGCAGCTGCAGTTTACTCTGCATGTTTTTCCATGGCACCTGGAAGTTATGAGTACAAGCCCTCATGGATTTTTGAGAGGTCAACAGAATGGCTTCTTCATGTTTAAACTGCACATTTGTAGGATATGAAGTATTTTGATTGTTATCTTAACTTGCCATTCAAGAATTAGGCAAAACATCTCACTAATGGCTCCGATATGAAAATTAGAAGTTTTAATCAACTGCAAATATAATCAAATACCTAGGAGGACTCTTAGTGCTGTATGCACAACAGGCATCCCAAGAAAGCCAGTGACTCAGGATTACACTGAACTACTTGGTGTATATATTTCTGTGTAAGGAGTTCTTAAGAGACAGGCTGAGATAAAGATATAACTCTAGAGAATCCATCTTTTTCTTCCCCATATGAAACATGCTAGGATTTCAGTTTGTTTGAGAGCTATCACCACACCTAGTAACAGATAATACAAATTGTAGAGTAATTTAGGTGGTGCCCGAAGCAGTCTTAGTGAGAATGTTTCAAAGTACATGGAGCACACAGCTATAAGCAATCTTAGCTAAGCTTACTAGTATCTGTATTCTAGTACTGTTAGCAGACTCATCACCAACACAAATTCCTCTTTGCAACTTGCAAACTACTCAGTCAAAGACACTTCAAAATGCTTTCTCAAAGCAAAGCTACTGGCTCCACTTTTGGAAGTGTGGTGCAAAACTAACTTGAGTGATTAAAGTTATGTCCTCTGTGAAAACTCACTGCTAGCATCAGAAATACTCTGAAATTTTAAAGCAAACATTAAGCTCCTGATACACTCAATACAGACTGATAAATGTATTCTGCAATGTGGTCCTCACAAGTGTTATGTAGCTTACAGGAAGTTTATGCTGCTATAACACACAACTGAGGGGAGAAAAAGACACGAATTTTATGTTTCAGCTTACATACAAAGATTTCACACAGCCTAGACATAGTGTGGTAATGCCACTAGCTAGAAGTGCATTCTATGCATGCAGATGTAGTAAAACAATGCAGATGCATTTAGCCCAGAGTTAGAGGTAAGGAAACCCAGGGTATGGAAGAACTTAAAAAACAGAGGGGAGGGGATTAGGGGCGTGTCCAAACAAGCAGGAGAAACTATTGCAGTTATCGGCAACACTAGATTACTACAGATACTCTCATGCTCCAAATGAAGAAGTCACTCACCCAGCTCTGAAGTACCAGAGAGAAAAGCATAATTAAAAGCTAATAGAAAAGCGACTAAAAAACCCGCGAGAGCCTCAAGGCAGGTTAAACTCTTTCATAAAGCAATACTGTTTTATAATAATGTCTGTAACATGCAAGCATATACACACTCTACCTTTAAAATACGTACCAGCTTCCTGAAGCAGCTGAAACACACAGCTTGTCGTTGTGTTGGAAATGGCAGCCTTCCCTTCCATTCGGTCCTTCCTGGCAGCATTTCCCGCCGTTATTTGGTCTTTTGACTGCATAAGAACACATCCCGGGATATCTGGCAGCTCGTACACTTCTTTCGTTTTACCTTCGTTAACTTTTTTGCCAAGTTTCAGGTCTAGAGAACAAAAAAAACCAAAAACCAAAAAAAAAAAAGCCAAACCGGTCATTTTTGCATCGCAAAGACTTGTTTACTTCCGCACGCAGAACCACCACCATGGGGATCCAGCAAGACCCCGCGCTGCGGTCCCTGACCACGAGGAGCTCCCTGAGCCCCGACCCAAGGGGCGATATGGCCACGTTCCCCCTAACAGCGAGGCCAAAAGCCCCGCTCAAGGCTTCCGCCCGTGGCCACGGGGGCCGCGCCAGCCGCAGCCGCGCAGCTCCGGGGTGCCCCAGCCGCCCCCACCGCCCCACGGCCGCGGGCGGCCGGGAGCTGCCGCCTGAGCGGGGCGGCCAAGAGCCCCCACGGTTTTTTAGTTTTTTCTTCAAACTTCGGGGCAATCCCAGAGCTCTGCGGTAAGAGCGGCGCGGGGCGGCTGCCGCCCCCAGCATCCCGCGCATGGAGCTGCCCCCTCCGTCTCTCCTGCAGCCATGCCCACCCCCGCGCACGAGCGACTATCCACGGAAAAAAAGTAATAAAAAACCGAAAAAAATAAACTTAAGCCGGGAAAAAAAGTTGGTTCCCAAGCACCTACACCCCAAGCCGCTGAGCAGGAACCGGCCCCCCGAGAGCAGCACCTCCGATCGACCGACCCACCCCCGACGGCCGCCCGGTTACCTGATGCTGCGGGGGCCATGGCTGCGGCGGGAGCGGGCGCGGGCACCTAGGGCACAGGAGAGAGCCTGAGCGCACGCCGCAGGGCTCGGCCGCCGGGGTAAGAAGGGGCCGGCGGAAGGGGCGGGCAGCCCGGGCAGCGGGCAGCAACGCCGCCCGCCAATCGCCGCCCTACGCCGCGGGGCGGCCCCGCCGAGCCCCCTGAGCGAACCCCGGACGGCAGCATCACCCCCACCCCCGTCCCGTGCAAACACAGCCCCGGCCCTCTGCTCGGCCAATGCCGGCGCCACGCCGCGTCCGGCCCCCCTCACCCCGCGGGCAAACATCCCCTGGGCCTGGTGCGCCCCGCGGGGTCGCGGGCACAGTGGAATCTAGGGGAGGCGGGGCCAGGCGAGGCGGTGGAGCGGGCCGGGGGTGCGGTGTCGCCCCCCCCGTATGTAAATGAGGGCGGGAGGCGCCCGGCGGGCCACCGGGATTCCCGGGCGGAGCGGCGTTGTGGGCTGAGCGCGCCGCCGGCAGCAGCGCGCGGGAGCCGCTGGAGCGGGGCCGGGACTGGGAACGGGAGCGGGGCCGCCGCGCCACCACGTGCTGCCCGCGCCATGGAGCTGGAGGAGCTGGGCATCCGGGAGGAGTGCGGCGTGTTCGGCTGCATCGCCTCGGGCGCGTGGCCCACGGAGCTGGACGTGCCCCATGTGATCACGCTGGGGCTGGTGGGGCTGCAGCACAGGTAAGAGGGGCGCGGGGGCGAGGTGTGCCCGGACGGGGCCGCCCGGACGTGGCTCGGTGTCGGGCCGGGCCCCGGCGGCTGCTCGGGGCCCTGCGGCGGCACGTGCTGACCGGAGGGCCTCGGGTCTCCGGCGGCGGGAGCGCTCTGGGAGGGGAGGAGAGGGGAGCGTCCCGACCGGTCCCTTCCGCTCCGCCCTGGCGGAGAACTCCGGCAGCATCCCGGAGGTGAAGTGCAAGGAACACCCCTCCGCCTCCTGCCTCCCGAGCCGGTCCCGCCGAAGGAGAGCTGTCGAATTCCTTTGGACCTCGGCTGCATCTCGCCTGAGTCGCAGCCGCTCTCGCTGCCGGGGCCGCGCCATCACGTCCCTGCGCGGAGCCGGCGGCGTGGCCGCATCCCGGGCGGCGGGGATGAGCCCCGGGCGGCAGCGGACTACGCCCCGCGCAGCGGGATGCGCCAGCCGCCCGTCCCAGCCACGCCGAGCGGTGAGCTCCAGCCGGAGTCGCGGCGAGGCTCCCCGTAATTCTCGAGATGCTCACCTTAAAGTGTATGTCACAATCCGAGGCTACCGAAACGGAGCAGTTCTTAAGCGTTTTTAGGCTCCTACTAGCGGTAGTGGTTTAGAGTCATCATCATGATACAATAAAACTTCTACCTGACGTGTCTACGGCAGTGTACAACAGACCTGATTCACTGTCATCCATGTGGATGCAGAACTAGAGAACGAAGTTTGGGTTCTGCTTCTATTTGGTTGGTATTCAAAATAATAATGTTATAGACTGACATAAACCAATAATTTTTTCAATAATGCCAGAAAGGAATATCCTCCCGTGGGAACATATGCACAGTCAGACACGCACAAGCTCATTTAGTAGTACATGCTGAGCCTGTTTACTGTGCTTGACTTCACAGATGCTAGAAGTGTACTAAATGCATTCCTGACAGTCTGGGTAGGTGGGCTACCTAGGTAACCTAGGCATGGGTTGCACTGAATAGATAAAATATATTATTTGTATTGTTAAGGTCAGACATGTAAATCTTGCTCTGAAGTTGGTTTTGGATCAACAGTAGGTTTACATGGAGATTTTCTGTTTATTGCAGTAGTTTCATTTACTTTTCCTGGTAAAATACTGCATGCCTACTGACTCTCATGTGCGGTAATTCTCTTTCGGCTTCAGGTATATATATTTGCCAGTGTCCACTAAAAGTTTTATTGTGCGTGATACAGCCAAAATCCCAGGAACAAAGCCATGGTTTTCGTGTAAAATGAAACAATAGTCTCATTTTAGCTTGCATCGTTTTTCTGTGAAGAGGCTGGAAAAAAGTCTTGTTTGTGCTTACAGTTACACTGGTGGACCTGGAGTATCTCAGGTAGAAATAAAATGATTGATGTATTTTCATTAGTTTGCATCTCATTATCTTAATTTTCATTGCAACCTTATTTCAACTTTTCAATATGCTTTTTTTTTTTCTTTGATGGGCACTTGACAAATATATTTAATTTGGTGTTTCAGATATCCCCTGTGGAGGGCACAATTTTACACAGCAATATTATACTATGATTAAAATTCATCATTCATTCACAAATTCTACAGGAAGCTACACACCTAGACACAGATGCACTACCTCTGATTCTGCTCTAACTCAGTAATTGTCAAAAATTTTAAGGAATGCTTTCCTAAAAGCATAAACGTTGCACCTGTAAAAGTGAAACAGTCTGTTCCATTAGGTATACCTTTGCAAGTAGTCAATAACATTCTGTTAAATAGCTGAGAAGTTAATGTTCCTGTTTTCTCTCTGCATTTTTCCTATTATGATGGGCATAAGAGCTGGCATCTGGATCAGGAAGTAATAGGATAACGGCTATTTTCCTTTCTACTTTTTGGAATCTCTCTTGAAAAATCAGAGTTAAAGTTTAGCATTAACTAAAATTAGGCCCATGGTTTTAAAGTTAAAACCTAAGACATGTCTCTTAACCATAGGCCTTTAAAAATAAGTAAATATGAAAGAAGGTTATAGTAAATATTAATGGGCCATCCAAGTCAGGCAGGCCTGAGTGACTAACAGAAATATGACTGGCCACTAGAAAATACAGTCCTTAGACATCACCTTCAAATTAGTAAGGATATTTATGTAATGATTATTGGCCTTTGATAGAAGCGTGTTCTTCTATATGCAAATTAGTTCTGTGCAATAAATCAAATTACAGAATTTTGCCCTTGTCCTAGATTTTAAAATTCAGTATATTAAAGCACAGCATTGTATCAAGCTGCATTTCTGAGATGTCTGGGCCACAAAGAGGAGAACATGTTATAATTTCTAATATTGGAAATCTTACCTGTATGTGTAAAAATCCAGAGTACTTGTTAGATGCCACAAAAATATGTATTATAAACTCTTTGTGCTTTGTGTTCTGATAGAGCTGGTTGCAACAAGGTGAAGGACTTTGCTGTTTCTGATAAATGGCCAAGAATGAGTTGATCATTTGTACTGCTGTGGCACTGAAGAGATTTTCTTCAGTGGGGATGTTTGCAGCTGAAAACTTGAAACTCTGTAAGCTGAATCAAGCTACCAAAATATTTAAGCATGTGTTCAGTGGTGTGTATGAGCGGTGCTCGCTGCTTAACTCACTGAAACTGGTCTGCATGCAAAATTGATGTGTAATTGAAATAAAAATTTGATATGTAAACAAAGTTTGGGAGCCCACAAGTAGGCTCATCATCAAAGACAAAAGATAAACTTTTAATTTCACTATTGTGGTATTAGCAGAAACAACTTTAAAAGTTGTTTGGGGTTGCATTTTGTTTTTAACAATTAAAAAGCAGCTGCTAATTGTTAAAGCTTAAATTCTCACTCCTTTGTTGCAGAAGTTAGAACACAGCTTTTTATTGGCTTTAACTTTATAATGGTGAACTGTGAATTAAAATGAAAACGAGTATATTCCTACTCACAGTCTAATCAAGGCCTTCCACACACTAAGAACATTTTATCATTTTAACTTGACACCATGGTAACATTTTACAGCTATCTTAGCAGTGAATGCTCATGTTTAAAACTTCTAATTCTGCTCAAGCAAATCATGTTACTCAACATTAACAGGGCTTAAAAGTGGATGGTCTAAGTCATCTCTGCATTTTGTAAGCTAGGGAACAAAATCACTGCAAAATCCACTGACAGCATGCCATAATAAAATCAGAGGGTATTGGAAAGGAGAGGATTTTCTTGGGGGCTGTGGGGGAGGGAGGAGGAGTTACTCTAAATTTCAAATCTATTAGACGTCATTTGAGTCCTTGACCAGGACAAATTTGCAAAGTTAATCTTCAAGGAAGTGTGATTTCTGTTAACTTTTTGCAAAATTCTCTGGAAAATATTTTTGGCAGTAATACTGTGTACTGAAATCTGAGTGTACCAGCTTTGTACTCATTTTTAGAAAGTCTTTAAAAGCTCTCTTCTATGAAGGTGAAAGAGCCATTAAGTCAGGGAATATTCCTTGTCTCAGCTGGGCCTGTGTATGGAAATTGTTATCAGTGGAGGGCTTGGACAGTGTGCTTTCTGATACCTTTCCTATGCTGTCCATTATTAAAACCCATATAACAGAGCCCAGACCATCACCAATATAAGTTAAGACACTTCTTTTCAATATAGTAAACTCACTGGTTGCTTCCCATTAGCCATCCGTCCAAATACCTGCATTCAATATAGCATAATCAAAGTGTTTATCTACGTTGTATATGCAACATCTTGGCTACAAGATAGGGTTTTTTAAAAGGCTATTTAGCAAGTTGTTGGTATTGTGACTTACAGTGTGAATCTTTCAATCAAAAAGCTTAAAATTGCAATACTATTTGGATGGGAATTTTCTGAGGAATTCAGATACACTACAGGTAATGATCCTGATAATTTGGTATGTAAGATATTTATCTTTTCGTTTCATCTCAAGAACACATTACGAGTTCAACATACCCCTCGTTCCCAGGTGCAAGAAATGCAGTGTTAAATGTCTTAATTATCTAAATACCAAATTTTCTAACTAGTCATATTTCTATGTAATTTCCCTATGGAATATACAGGGTAAGATGTCTGCCTAGCTAGCTACTGAGTCTGTATGCTATTTTATGAGAACATTCATGCTCTATGTTCTGGTAAAAAATTCCTGAGTACTTTCAGACACAGAATGTAGATGTAAAAACCCTTTTAGTTCTATCCTCCTGGTTCAAGTTTTAGGGTCATTGCGTGCTGCAGGTGATGACAGCCTGCATTACATTCCACAAAGCTTGCNACACAGAATGTAGATGTAAAAGCCCTTCTTTCAGTTCTATCCTCCTGGTTCAAGTTTTAGGGTCATTGTGTGCTGCAGGTGATGACAGCCTGCATTACATTCCACAAAGCTTGCTCCTGCAAGAAGAGAGGAGGAGCAAGGTCTTTTTTGCTGTGGTGAGCTCTTCCATCTGCTAGGTTGTTTTACATAACATCTACAGGGGTCGGGTTCATGAGTGCACACTCATTTTTGGGAAAGAGAAGAGAAGCCAGATTTCATTCTAACCAAGTTGATGTCTCTTCAACATACCTGTCACAAAATGTGGTTCAGTCTAAGCTCTTATCTCTGAATGTCGAGTAACCAGCTGGAATGAGATCATGCAAGAACTTGGGAGTGGAAAAAACAGGAGGGAAATGGTGCCAAACAAGAGATACAAGAGGACGTTTCTGAGGCAGCCATTATGTTTATTGTGGCCAACAGACTTCCCATTACATTAACCTAGCTAGAGAGCTAGAGTGAGACTGTTCATTCTTCTTCACTTTGACTGTAGATAAGTCATCCATGTAGGCATTCTACAGCTCTCCAGTAATTTTCACAGGATTGCTGGGTTGGCTTGTCTGCCCATACCTTAAATTTCAGCCTCATGCATGGAGGAAGGGTTGTGTGCAGCAACCTGTGTTATCACTGGGTACTTCAGTTCATACAAACTCTCCTGGCTTCACTATCTGCTATGTCTTACATTGCCATTCCCACTTAAAAAAATAAAAGGCAGGGTTGTTTGGAGGGGCTTTTTATTAAGTTAGTTTTAATTTAAATCAGTTCTGTCAGTTGGGTAGCCACTTGGCCATATGGATGCTTGTGCCAACACAAAGGAGACCCAGCTGCATAAGAAACAAAAGATGACTCCTAAGGCAGAGTCTTTAAAGCCAGTGATGCAGATAGTGCTTGTGGATCCACCATTACTGCAAGCGTTTCTGCTTCCTGAAGCTCATTCTCAAAGCCTTTGGCCCAAACAGTTTCTCTTAAATCATCTAAAAGGGCATTCAAGGGACTTTCCAAAATAACAGCCCTATCAAAGACGTGTAAACTGACCCATTCATCTTAGTGAATGAGTGTGCTTTAGAGAAGAATGAAGCTTTTTAATGTAGGTCACAGTGGTAAGGCTTCCGTTTATCTGCTACAACTCAAAACTCAGTATTGCCATTTGCAAACTGGGGAGGAGATAGATTTGCCCTTACACTAATCTTAATGGCCCTCTGGCAATAATGCAGATGTTTGAAGAGGGTGAAGACCAAAAATCTCTGTTATTTACAGGACTGATGTTCTTGCCATCATTATTTGGTTTTGATTATTAAGCTGGAACGTTTTTATGATGTAATTTATATTAAAATTCCCCGGATCAGTTACATGGATATGATGATTTGGTCTGGCCTTTCTGTTGATCTTTGTCTAAGAAAGGCTCTCCTCCCAAACCACTGCAGTCCTGTAGTAGTTCCTTACACACAACCATTTAGCATGTATTAGATGGTGTCCCATGTTTCATGTCACTGGCCTGTAAGTGTGTTTGGACTAAATATTGTGTTACTGTAATAAGTGTAAAGCTGTAATCACAGACAGCAGAGCCACAGCAAAAGCGCAAACGGATGTAAAAATACTCATCTGGAAGGATGAGTTGGATTAACTAATACTATTATTTCTGAA
>VZUA01083661.1:37501-48703 GCA_013401035.1 Horornis vulcanius
CTAGTTTAAATGAGTTCTGGTGACTTTGTATATTGAAGACTTATTCTGACTTATTCTGTCTTATTCTCTGACTCTGCTATGTGCAGAGTGGAAAATGGTGGGTTATTGTTACCTGCATACAAGTACTGCTTTGAAACAAAGTTGTTATGGTCAGTGCAAAAGTTTTCCTTATATCTTAAAAGCATTTTAGTCCTAATTTGCTTTTTTAAAAGAAGTTTAAGCAGAACACACTTTTTTTTCTTAATCTGAAAGATGCATTTATGCTGTATTTAATCTTTTTCTAAACTTCCTCAAACCTGAAAAATCTGCTGAAATAAAACCAAAATATTAGGTGTTATAGATACAAAGGGGTCAGTGTTTTTCTTTCAGTGGTTTCTGAGATAGTGCCTGAAACTTACAGACTAGAAGAGGTACTAGGGGAGGGCATTTTAGTACTGGTATGTACTTGAGAGCCCATGCAATTTGCTAACTTTGTAGAAAGCAGCTTCCTCAGAACTGAAGACTTTTCTGCCTGGCAGTGTGTTGAGCACTGAGAAATAAACGCATTTTCTTGTGAAATTTGATTCAGATAATTTCTGCATGTTTTCTTTATGTGCATGAAGTATTTTATATGTGCATAAATTCCATGTGACATTGTGGTCTCTTCCTTAATTTCTTTCTATGCCAGGCAAGAGTGATGTAATGTGTGCTTAGCCTATGTTTTCTGTGCCTTGTTTTCTTCCTGCATGTGGCACCTTGCAGATTTTGTAATGAAAGTTGTAACCGGACTGGAATGTATCTAAGGCATAGAGCATATATAAAAAATAAAAAGAGCATGTAGCAAATTCAGGATGGCTACTGTTCATCCAGGCAACAAACCAGCACATCAGTTGCTTAAATCTGCCTAAAATGCATTTATATTTCTCTATTGCCTGTAGCTGCCACTTGAAGGGACTCACACCTAGGATGCTCTTCCTCCTTCTGTCTTGCCAGATTTATGCATTGGCTTTGTACCTTTGATGAGCAAAACTACTAGAGTAGGACATGTTCCAAATTAGTTCTGTGGCTGGCTGGACTAAAGCATTGCTGATCACTCCTTGCTTGTAGAGGTGATTTTGAAGTTATGCTGGAGACCCCTGCAAGTCTGGATTGCTCTGCACCTCTCTCCTGGCTCAGGCCACTCACTCATGCTGCTTTAAGCATCCGTGATTTAAGAAAATGAGCTAGGGAAAAGCCACAAGCTGACTGGGGTATCCCTGCTAGACTTCGGCATACTTTCCACTGGCATTTAACAAAATTACTGTGGTTAATGCAGTTAGCATGATTAAGCTATAGCATGGGATGTTTTGCATGCGAATGGGGGTCATGCAGGTGTTACATCATATACAGTGCTCAGTGTCTAGTGATGCTCAACACCACTGAGTGCTAACACTGGCAAGGTCATGGTGCAGAGGTGTGGCTGTATTAAAACTATGCTGACCAGAAACAGAATGACAGTGTTTTCAAGCGATCAGGAAGTGCTCCGACCCGTGCTACCTTTTAGTTTTTGATCTCTCTCTACCATCATACTATACCTAGTTGAACTGGTCTGGCATGAGATATAAAAAGTAGTGGATCTCCTGGAGCATCCTCATCATCTTCTAAAGAAACTGGTATTTCACCTGGGAAGGAAAACGTTTTTAGGTGAAAAATAGGTATGGACTAAATTAGCTTAAATTAGTTTATATTGAAGTGTCCATACACCATGAGAAGATCTTTAACTTGGAAATCTCGACACTTAGTTTGTAGTTAAATTAAATTTTAAATTAATTTAGCCTGTCCCCATAAGGGGGACATGAGTTATAGGAGGCAAATCATGTTTTTTAAAATTCTAGTTGAAACTGACTTGCTTCTAGTTACTTGTATGCTCTTCTGATTCAGTATTCAGGGTAAAGTAGATAATGTAAAGTGAGAGACATACAAATAAAGGCAGACTTTGCACACAGATTCATAAAATCACGAATCCATTTATGTAACAAAATAAATTCCTAGAACAGTGAAGAAAACAAGGATGTTCTGCAAAGAGCTGTGGAAATCAATGGAATTCATTAACAGTATGGGGAGGAAATCAAAATATTCACTGTGACTTGACAACAGACATATTTGTAGCTGACTGGATTAAGTCTAGCTTTTTCCAGCATAGCTTTTCTACATTTTTTTTAAAAGGAGCATTATAGCAATTGCTATGCAAGTTTAAAAAGCAGCATATGTACATCAGGTTCAGAACCAGCTAGATTTTCACAGAGTACAGACTTGTAAGTTGTCCTGTGGCAGTGTGCTGTTTTCAACATACCATGTTGGCAGGAGGCTTGAAATGTTGATTCCTTGTACAGGAGCTGAGCTTCTGTGAGCTCCAGCCAGGCAGGGCACCCAGATCAAAGCTCGCAGCTCTGTGGTAGTTCCTCATGGGGAGCAGTATTGAGGTCTGCTTAGGATGCAACCTCCTACCCCTGATGTCGGTGAAACTAAAAACTGCATTTGAAAACAATATCCTGAACCCTCCTGACTTTTAGCAAGGCTCATGATGACTCATAGATGCTGTGGCCTGATCTCTGACTGCTCCCAGCTGTCTTCCTGGCTTCCCTGGCAGGAGCTGCTGCTCATGCTTCCACCTCCAGCGACAGGACTGGCATTTCAGCTGCTTAAAAGCAGCAAAGCAAACCAGGGAGAAGAGAATAAATTCTCTGCTGGAAGGCTTCTGAGTGTGCCATAGGCACTAGCATGAGCAAGGTTAATTACATTGTTATAATAATAGAGAAACTTTTTTTTATTTTTACTAAGTAAGAAGGTTACCACAGAAAGATATTACTATACTAGAAAAGGTACTCAATAAAAGTACACTTGTTTTGAAAAAACTATATAAAGTACTGTCAATGACATGTTGAAAGTGCAGACATGGAAAACCATGGGTAAGTGGCACTTTTATGTCAGCATTTCTGAAAGATCTTTCTGCATTTTAGTAGCTGAGTTTTCTGCCAGTCATTGCTGATGCATTTCTGCTCAGCAATAATCTTTCTGCATTTACTGAGGTAAAGTGAAGGTCAAGCAAGGTGAATGAACATTTAAACATAAATAAAGAAATATAAAAAGTGTAAACTTGAATTACTAGGCAAGTATTTGGTAAATAATGTATTTAGTTTATTAATACTTGATTTAATTTGATTAACAAAATGGAGAGGTCATTAATTTGAACTCTAATGAAAAATACCATTTTTCGTAGCATTCACCATCACTTTACATAGATTTTCTTGGTTGTTTAGTATGATAATACACAAACTATAATTGAAGAGACGTGAACATGTTGACTTGTATCTTTTTAAATGATTATTTAAGCTACAACTCTGCCACTGAAAAATGTTTTGGGAGGACAGCATGAACCTCTCTGCTTACATTTCTGCATGTGCTTATGCATAATAAACAAGCTGGGAACTGGTATGTGTTGCTACCAGGTTTGTCCTGAGACACCCCTCACAGATTTGATTGAGATTTTCAGTAATAAATTCTTCAAATACACTTTCAAAAGAAAACTGATTGTACCACATATGAAAAATCCTCAGGGGAACACTACTGAAATACCATTCAGTCCTATAAAAAAAAGTAGTGTCTTCTCTTCCTGCTGCTTTCCCTCCCCAGCAATCTCCCAGTAGCTGAGATAATGTAAAGACATCCTTTGCATCTTTACACTAAGCATGCATAGGACTATTGAGACTGATGCTAAGCAGAATGGTAAATATACGGTGAATTATTTGGGAACATGCCCTGTCCCCTGTCATGCGTTTTAAGAAGACAAATCAGTATAGCTATCAATTTCTTATAATAAAATAAGATGTTCATGGTGGACACATATTATTAATCACAGGTTTTAGTTTACTGACAGCATTTTGTTCTTGCTACTGAAGCCGTAAGCCTAGACATCCTTGATTCCTCCAGCCCCCTCAAAATGAGATGTCTTTGCTTCTTTTAAAAGAGGCAAGGGACCATTATTCTGTCCTCTCCTGTAACACATTGTGGTTGAAAGGGAGAAGCCCAGGAGAGGGCCTGCAGTCGCTGCTGGGGCAGGAGTAGGGGGCTGCCTGTGCCGGGAATCGCCTTTCCCTCTGTGGAAAGCAGAGGGACACCGGCAGCTCTGTCCCTGCAAGACAGCATCAGCTGCAGAGCCACCGCTGCCAGGTTTGCCTTACAAGTGCTCTTCAAAGTACTGGGCTGGGCAGGCATCATACTCTGACTGCAGGTGGAATAGCACTGGGCCTCTAGTACAGTGATAGTTGCTTGACTTGCATTCTTAACTAAGAAAGTTGATGATCTCACAGCTGTTCCCTCAGCCCCTTGTTGTGGATGTATGCATGGATTCTGCATAGCTGCAGGACACATTTCTATCTTAGTGTGCTTTCCTTGCTGGTCAGTTGTGGTTGTTGTGAAAATCTTTGCATTTCAATTAGTTGCATTATTACAATTAGCTGCATTTAATTTTTCTTTATCCATAAAACCCGTTTGCTTTTATTTTTCTGGAGGGAGTGACAGAAGTGCTTGTGCAATCAGGAGATATATTTAATTAAACTACCTTTAAAACCAGACTGCCCTAGTGCTTCAAAACAGGGCACATCTCACCGGGGTAATTATTTTAACAGATACTATAGTTTGGGATTCACAACTGAAATTAACTTTTGTTGATTTAAATTTGCTAGAGGTCTAAAGCAGATGAGAATTAGGATTACCAGGTGCAAACTACATTAAAACACAGAGGATAATCTAATAGCAGATCCTCAAATGTAGGACACTATCTTAATTTCACGTAGTCTTCAAAGTGTATCAGCTTGTATTAGCCTCAGTTCTGCAAGTTTAAAAATAAAAACAGATTGCAATTCACAGTGCAGAGAGCAAATTACAATATTATAAAATTGCCATTTTAATTTGAAGTGACTTTGACAGATTAGAAGCTTTCTGATAGTGATGACAAATTGAAGGTCAAGCTTTTTGTTAAGGGTAAACAATGACAATGACAAATGGCAATTTCTTTTCTTCAGTTCTGTAAAACAGCATTGTAGAGGGAGACGTAGAATGGTACCAAGGACAAGCTCAATGTCCAGCTTCTATCTATATGCCTGTGACAGTATCCCCTGGCAGTAATATTGAGTTTCTTGTTCTCTTAAAAATCTTAATTAATGTAAATTGCTACGTACCATGGGAACAAATTGAGTTTTTAATTTCTCTTTTTAGTCATCTTATTTTGGTACTTATAGCTATCATTGGGGCTTATGCTTCAGTTACATTTAGGATGTGACAAGGAGATTTGAGTGATGTCAAACAGCAGATTGACCCTAATGAAATGTTAAACAGAGCTTAAACGCATATGTAGAAAAGGTTGAATAAAACGAGATGCAAATAGTTTAATAAAACTCACTTCAGAATAAAGACAGCTGTATTCACTTGGTCTGCTGCAAAATAGTCTGAGAAATACGATAATTTTTACTTTCACTGCTAAATTAGAGTTTTTAATGAGCGATTATTAAGCGTCTGTTACTTTAATACTTAAGTAAAACTGCTTATAAAATAATTTACCTTAAGTCATCACACCTAAATATCAAGCTGATATACATATGAGAAATAAGAATAAAAATCCTAAATTTCACTTGTATCACAACAAATAACGATTTTTACAACACCCTGACAGTTTCAACCTTTTCTTCATGTTTACGTCTGAATTGGAACTCTACAAAATCTGCTTCCAAAGTACAAAGGCAAAGGGAAAGAAAGCAGCTTATTTAATTTAGCATTTCCACCCAGTGTAGGAGCCTGGACACTAGCAAGTACTCACCGAGGCTGCAATACAGGCAGTTAGCATAATTTTGCTGGAATTACCTTGTATTTACAGACTTCGACACTGGTGGGTGCTAACATTTTATTCCCCTGCGCGAGGCGTGCATCCAGTCACTTCTAACAGCGCTGCTGGGGCTGAGCAGCCTCCGCTCCAGCGCCAGCCAAGTCGGGCTTCGGTTTTGTTCCCTTTGGGTTTTAAGCAAAGAGAGAAAAATAGAAGCAAAAATATTTTTTTTTTACCTTGCGTGCTGTCTGTTGTGGGGCTTGTGTTCAGCTGCGTCTCAGTCGCAGAACACCTGCCGTTTTCTTCTGCTGCTAATTGTGTGACAGGCTCATATCGCAATATGGCATCCAGATCATGGAAAAACTTCATGGTTTTAGTGACATCCCCAGAGTTGTGGGCATATTTAACCGTTCTGTATTCGTACTTCAGGTTTTTGTACTTTGCACGGCACTGTTTCCAGTCCCTGCACACTCCCAACTCCTGTAACCTTTTAGCAATGTAGATAAATATTCCTTTATTCCTCAGGGTGCCGTGCAGTTGCTTTCTGATATTTTTTTCTGACCAGACGCTTAACAAGGCTTTAACCTCCTCCTCAGTCCAATGCTTCCCTGCTCCACTCTCCATGTTGAAAGTGACCTGGAAATGATTCACTATTTCTAGCCAAGATTTTGTTTCCTAGGAAACCAGACGGCTGGTTGTCAGTAAGCTCCGCCGAGATGAAAGGATCTAGTTTTACTGGCTCAAGCTGCCTGAGGGGAGTAACTTGAGACACTGCCAAATAAGCAGGCTCGGCGCTGGAGCCCGGTGCGGGAAGCGGCTCCGCCGGCGGGGAGGGGAGACCGCGGCCGGGCCGGGCCGGGCCGGGGCTGCTGCGACTCTTCTTAGGGAGTCACTGCGGGCATCAGGGTGTGAGAAAAGAGGCAAAAAGAGTCTGTTTCGTTCCTTAAAAATAAAACAAAACAAATCCAACAAAACAAAGCAACGTGAACACGCCCCCCCCTCCCCCCTTATGGCCTGGCCTCTGCCAGGAGGCCCCGGGCAGCCCCTGATTCGGCGGAGCCTTCCGCACAAGGGTCGCGTTTAGGATTGTCCTGCCCTACGGCTTCTTCTCTGCGCTGTTTGCCTCTGAACTGCGGAGAGACATGTTTTATATATTAGTGCTGTTTTAATAAAAGCTGGCATCTGACTCGGCTGGTAAAGTGGTGCAAGCATTGTGGTAATGAAACTGAGATCCCACGTCTTTTGTCAGTGCTAAGTGAAAGATGTAATCCAACGCCTTGACCAGGGCCTTCCTTGGGGTGTCTGCTTACCTCTTCCTAGTGATTTAGTTACTTTTTAAAGAGACCATGACAGTATTAAAATGGAAATTTCCTGTAATATTAACATCGCAATTACAAGTTGCTGAATGCAGTGCATCAAACCTGAAGTCTTACTACCAGTCTTCATGTTTATAGATGGAACATCTTCCTCAGTTAAAGTAAATGCCTTTAAGAATGTCCCCATCTCCGATTATTTTTTTTTTTTTTTGAGGAATGTATCTCTAACAGGGTAAATTTGTGCAGATATGTGGGATGTTTGGGCTGTTCTGCTTTTGTATTTGCTTTTGTAAGCAAGTGTTCCTTAAAATCTTTGCTTTACATCCACCTGGGACTAGTAACAAATAAAGGGATTTTATGAACTGGAGAAAATTGGTAATGAGCATATCAGTTGTGGATTAGCATCCATTCTATTGATTTTTGGGCCCAGTTTTATTGTTGCTTATAATAAATAATTCCAGTGACTTCAACTGAGTTAAACCAGTCCAATGCACAAATAGGACAGTAGTTGTCATTCCCTTTTTAAGAAAAACATCTTTCCTATTCAGACATTATTATATATGAGAGTGGACAGGAGCTCACCTCTCCACCAAAGTCCTGATGAGTATTAAAGGCACAGGCAGGCACACAGCAGCAGTTTTGTTATAGGCCTTATTTCAGGAAGTCTTTTAAAGGGAGATGGAGCAGCCTGCACTGCTATCCACAAAAAAAAAAAAAAAAATCCAAAACCTTTTCAATGGACGAGGACTGGATTACGAACTGTGGGCAGGTGCACAGTGTTCTGCCTGCCTTGGGCAGGGCAGCATCAGGGGATCTGGGGTACACCCAGGGGAGTCAGCGGAGCATAGGCTGGGGAGGACAGGCAGCAGGACAGGAAAAACACACGTATTTCAGCTGAATCAACTCTTCTGCTCAACAAAGCACAACTGCTAGCCCGAGGCTAATGTGCTGTAAGAAAAGTATTTCCATTTGCAGTAACATTTGTACATCACATTTGTTTTGACTGAATTCAGAAGCTGAGATGCCCGACATTAGGTGTATGCACTCATGCTTTCATCAGAGGGTCCGTGTAGCTGTTAGAGGTGTAAATGCTAGCTTGTCTGCCTAAGTGCAGAAATGCAAAAGCTTCTGCATACATGATCAGTGGAAAAGACAATCCATTCCCCTATGCAACACCATCAGTTTTTAGTAACATGTCACAATCCAAAGCAGAAATAGAATAGCACTATAGAACCTACTACTATTGCCTAACCATTATGCCTCTAAAAATGGCTTTAAGCATCTGTTAAGCATCTGTTTTTATGTTGTGCCTGTACTGAAACTGAAGTTCAATAAGACCCTGAGACAGTGCTTATTAGTGGAAAGATTCCCACGGAATTTAGCGGACATGGACACAAACCTTATATGACTGTCTTGAAATAAAGCATACCACAGGCAAGAAGCCTCTAATTAACACAGCAATTATAAGTCTATAAAATGAAACAACAAATAAGCCTACATTAAAACTCCATTAAGAAAACACCTCTCCATTGTATGTTAAAGTGTTTCATAATCATGTCAGTGCTTTATGTTAATTTTATTTTGTCCATAGGGGTCAGGAGAGTGCTGGAATTGTGACAAGTGATGGCGAGTCATCCCAGGCATTCAAAGTACACAAGGTAAAATGCAAATAAATGTTTTGTATTTTTTAGTGAAATGTATGTAATTTAGTTTCTGCTAAGAAACAATGTAGTTAGAGAAAAAGTAACATGTTTGATGGGCTGTTTTGATTTTGTCAGTGAGGGTATCTCATTTTGTTACCTGTCTTGAGTGTATGCTTAAAACAAACCTGCCAACGTTGTCCTGATAGGTGTTTTTGTGCATACAGTGGCAGACACACAGAAGTTACCCAGAGCATCCTAATGATGTCACAAAAACTTTTTACCAAAGTCACCCTGCACCTCAGGTGTTAACTGCGGATTTGAAAGAGCATTGATGCTCTTCTTGATCTCAAAAAGAAAAAAAAAATACTGTTCCAGACTATGCACAAGAAAATGGATGACTAAATCTTATATTAGTGAGACTCAAGGAAGTGGCCACTACTTTATCTATATGTAGCAATAAACAGAATCTAAGACAGAATGGAGGCCTGAGAAGGTCACACAGACTTTCTCTAGCTGAGACAATCACAGGAGATGTTACAAGGCATATAATGACCACAACCTTAAAAGTATATATTTTTAGTCAGGGAATAAATTGTTCCATGAAAATCCTCAGCACAAAAATGTAGATTGCTTTATTTAAAAACAGGACTAAAGGGATCAGATATACCACTGTGACACCTAGTTTCATTAATAGTATATTAGCCTGAAGCAGAAGAACTTAAAAAGACACCAGGAAAATAAAACCAAACAGAACATTTTTTTCTTCTTTTTCTCTCAAAGGGAATGGGTCTTATAAATCACGTCTTCAATGCAGACAGCCTGAAGAAGCTGTACCCTTCAAACCTTGGTATTGGGCACACGAGGTACTCCACCTCAGGAATTTCTGAGCTGCAGAACTGCCAGCCTTTTGTTGTAGAGACTCTTCATGGGAAGATCGCTGTGGCACACAATGGGGAACTAACAAATGCTGCACAACTCAGAAGGAAGGTTAGTACCTCCTTTGGGGGCTCTGGCATTGTTTCTTTTTGAGTGTGAGGCAGAAATGAGCAATCTGGTTGCTGTGACTTTTCCTTAACACCAAACTGTTTGGGGTTATGAAAGAGCACCCTAATCAAAATACATCATTTTGAGGAGAAAAAATCCTGTGAACGGGATTCTGCCTTGATACTTCTTTCTGGATCTGTTATAGGCAATTTCATATTTTCTCTTCTATATTTTAACTCTCTTCCCAGAGCATGCACAAAGCTACTTAAATGGCCCAAACTTGAATTTATGCCCTGAATATTGATGGCATGAATTTTGGTTGCGTGCGGAGCAAAGGAATGAGATGAAAAAGGAAAAATGTAGTGCTAGTGTAGAAGATTGTCCGACCTCATTTTACACTGTTTGTTGGAAGGAACTTGGCATTATTATGCTGTGATCACCTGAAGCTCTGTAAAACATTTGTTCATTGCATCAAGGTGTTGTTAGGTTCAAATCTGAGCAGTGTGATGTGAGATTGTTTTTTTAATGCTGGTAACACTTCTGGTTTGTGTCTCAAAAAGCTTATGCGGCACGGTGTGGGACTGTCGACCAGTTCTGACAGTGAACTGATCACCCAGCTGCTGGCTTTCACACCTCCGCTGGAAAACGACGATACGGCCGACTGGGTGGCAAGGTGAGGAGCATGGGCTTCACAATCAACACCAGCCATTAAACCTCAGCATGGTGTGCAGCTGTAAATGCACACAGCTGTACGTGTGACACACAGTTATGTTCACCTATGTCTCATTCCAGAATAAAAAACTTAATGAAGGAAACTCCAACTTCATATTCATTGCTAATTATGCATAAAGACATAATCTATGCAGTCCGTGATCCATATGGGAATCGCCCGCTCTGCATTGGTCGCCTTATTCCAGTAGGGGACATGAATGGAAAAGGTAAACTATATATATATACACATATATATATATATATATTTATGTATGAATCTCCATATGCTTATGCCTAATGTGTGCACGAAATCACTGATATAAGTAATTAAAGCTACACTTACTGAGGTGTAAGTAGGATGTGATTCAAAAATCAGTTTTGGAAAATCAAAACAAAAAAAGTTGGTAAGGTAAAAATCATCTGTAGAAAGTGTGCTAAATTCCATTCCCAGATACAGGGAATCTTAGTGGCCTAATGATAGCCACAATTAGGCAGCTCAACTGCCAACTGTAATACAATTTAAATAATTCTCATTGCTTAAACAGGAAAGCAGGGATGAACAGAATCACAGAGGGGTTGAGGTTGGAAGGGAGCTCTGAAGGTCATTGGTCCAAATTCCTTACTCAAGCCCAGGCCACTTGAAAACAGTTACCCAGCACAATGTCTAGAAACAAGTTTGGTTTCTTTCTTTTTTTTCCTGTAGTAAGGT
>VZUA01083663.1:628-22658 GCA_013401035.1 Horornis vulcanius
TTAGGATCTAGTGAAGCATATTCTCTCTGCCAAGTTATTATTGGGATGTTAAAATTTACAACTCTGCTTTCCCAGAGTTACTCATATAAATCATCAGATACATCAATTAAAGTTTAGAATTAGCAAAGCAGGCAACTGCACAATTCAACAGTTCTTCATTAATTTTCCTTTGTTCTAGAGGCTTTGGACAAAATGACAAAATGCTTCCATTTCTTAATGTTGAGCTACTTCAGTGAATTGTAGACAGTATAATAAAATAATTTGATGTAGTCAATTTTATTTCCATTTTGCATTGCATTCCTAATTCTACCATCAATCTCTTTTACTAGTATGCTCTGGAAAGCCTTGAGTTTGGTCAAGTGATTATATTTTAAATTGATCATAACCTCGGCTTTGTATGCAGCAAGTCTTTTTCTTCTCAAAACTTTAGAAGCAGTTGTGAAGTTCCTCAGATTTATGTACTGGAAAAACCCTGGTACAAAGTTCACTCGACATAAAAAAAGCTTTGTGCAGTTATCACAAAGTCAGCAGCAAACAAATAACTCTGTATCTATTAATCTGGGTATCCATGGAATATTTTTCTCCATTAACTCTTCCAGATCTACTCACTAAAAGCCATTCTCCAGCCTTCATTATGCTAGGATATCTTAAAACTAAACTTTGAAGCAACAGCCACTGTAACAATTTCAGATTTCCTATGTGAATTCTGATTTTTATGCATCTCTTCAGTCATTTGCATAGCCAATCTTTACATGATTTCCATGAGTGTAGGCATATAACCATGGATACAGTGATAGTAGGGCATTCTTAAGAAGTTTTATACTGCAGAATGGTAGAGGGGGTTTGAAAGTCTGTTACTGAAAGGTAAAAACCCCCAAAACAGTCAATTCTTGTGTGGTTTATCTTTGTTTCCTATCAACCAGTTGGCTAATGCTGCCAACTAGAAGGCTGATGGGAGAGAAAGACTTGAAATCTCAAAAACAAAACCCAAAAGCAAACTTGTACATTTTTAAAGCATCAGCCTTTAAAACTGTTAGGAATTGGAAGCGTCTGCTAGAGCAGCCAGAGGAAATTCCCAAGAGAAAAGGGCAGTAAAGCTAAAGCTTTAGCCAGTATAGGCAGCTTTCCTTCAATTGATACTCTTATGTGATGCTTCATAATGGAGCTCATGAATAAGGAACATCTTTGCTGCATCAGCAGGAGTGAACAACAAATAAGATATAAATAAAGGAGGAAGAGTAAATGCTGAGTTTCTTCTTGGATGCCCCAACACCTTTAAACAGTTGTACTAGCCACGTGCAAATCCTTCAAAGGTACCTAATTTATTAAAAAAACTTAGCATTTATGTTCTTTTCCTCCAAATGAGAATCAAATACATCAAGAAATTTTACGCAGTCTCTGATCTGCTCTTTGTCTTCTAAAACCCTAAAGCAGCTTATGTGATTTCCTGTCTCTGCACTATTTTGTGCAGGGGTTTTCATAAATACCTGATTCTTCAGGGTCTCTTTTTAAAAGAAGCAGCTTCCTCAGAAACCACAGCCTTTTGTGCCTGCTTTTTCCCATAGTACACTTATGACATTAAATGATTTTGTAGGGTTATATATTTGTAATATGTTATATTCCATCATAAGAAAATAGCTGATTAACTTTTTTCTATAGGGTTACTAAAAATTTCCATTATCAGCATTTTTAATACCTAGGTTGAATCGGGTAGCCCAGCTCTAAGTTGGAAATTTGAACCTTTGCTGAAGAATACGCCAGATTCAAAGGCCTTCTTGGATGACTGCAGATCTGAGCGTTGCTTGATTTCTTGAAGAATGTTACCACCACTTTTCATTCAATCCTAGTGGCATTTGCCTCAAATTAGCCTGTCTACATCTGATCATAGGCCAGCACATGGCAGAAAGGAAAGAAGCTTAATTTCCCCATAATTTCATCTTATTGATGGAATTCACCTTCCTCAAAGGTCTCTGCCTATGAGCCAGAAGGGCTGATTGACAGAGCTTTAAAGTAGACTTGAAGGGAGAGCGGATAACATCAGGATTGGCCATGACAAGCTGTGGGATGACATGCCAGGGTTAGAGGAATGGGATGCAAGAGAGAGCCCTGAGCTGGTGGCTCCACGACACACTGCCTGTGCTGGAGCACACTTGAACTCTGTGGAGATGAGACAGGGGACTGTGAGGTGATTGGAGTCAGGATGGAAACACNAAACAGGAAAAGGAAAGAGACTTCAGAGCAGCAGCCCTCGCTTCCCAGCAGATGCTGTTCCAGAAGAACCCAGCAGAGGACAGGCCACTCACACAAAATCACTGACCTGGGGTGAAAATCCCCTTCGAAGAGCTGTGCCTTGGAGAAAATACAAGCATTCTTGTAGCTAGTGATGCTGAGACAAAGTATTTTGGTATTTCAAGCACTTTGATTGTGAAAATGCACAAGTGAAACCTCTCCAAGCAGGGTAACAACTCTCGAGAGAAATCCTAGGTTTCCCATCAGCAATGCAGCAGCTGACAGAGCTGTTTTAAAAGACATTGAAGATGAAAGTCAGGATGAAAGTCAGGAATTTTAGATAAAAACAGAAAATCTACAACTGTAGGTTGTAAACTGTAAACTGTAAAGAAAAGGAAGAAAAGACAGCATCCTTTAAGAAGGGCAGAACCCCTTCTTAAGAATTAAGTAGATATTTAATGGGGCTGTTTTACAAGATATATGATAGGATATATAGACAACATAGTAAAGGCTGCAGAATAAAATTCTGATTACAAAAGAATTCAGAAAAACTGGAAGCTTTCACTATAACTGCATTCTTCCTTAAAAGTTTTTAATGAACTTTATATACTTCCCTATCTGTTTCTAGGTTTCATTTCAAATATTTTATCAGGTTGGTTCTGGAGCAATGTGTACTGGAACATGCAGGAGAGGAAAAAGCAACAGGGCATTTTTGGCCCAGTTCCACAGGCACAATTATGCACAGCAACACAAAAGCTGCAGGCAGGAGGGAGTTGGCCAAAAGCTGAAGATAACCCTGTACAACTTCCCCAAAGCTTACATTCAGCAGCATCTCTTGGGCAAGCTGAGAGGTGCATCATGGGTTGAAATGGCCACAGCAGCCCTTTCCCACCAGTTTTACCAATTTTCCCCATTTTATCCATTTCACAATTGCATATTATGGTTTGTGAGACACTCCTCAGCAGGCAGGACTCACTAGTGCAACACCCACAGCTCCTGAGAAGAGGAAATCATCTGCCAGACAGAGTGACATTTTGTCCTGGTACTCAAACTACAGACCTAAGTACACCTTAGGGGAAACCACTCAAAATCCCAAATCACTGAATGTCTTGGTCTTCATGGGAAAGCCACCTGCCAGCAGGGGTTGAGAAGGACTTGCAGGATACCCCATCCAGATGCCAAGGCATCCATACCCTGAGCCACACCTGCTCTTCTCCTGTGTGAAATAGGATAGCTAGAACTCAGAACTGGCAAAACCAAGGTGGATTTCTTTCTTGGTAAGCTGAGGGAATTAAATATTCATACCATCAACATCTATGAAGTTGACTTCCAGTATCTTATACAGCAGAATGTTTAGAACATTATATATGACTACATTTTAGGGGGAAAAAAAAAAAGTATACCAAAGGACAAACTCTTTCAGGCCATTTGTTCCAGAGCAAGAACTCACATGAGTTCCAGCTTTCATATTTTAGTTCATGGTAACAAGTTTAAAAGTGGCTGTGTTTGCTTTAAGTAGATGCATTTACATAATGTAATTGGGATGATGTTTCCATAGGCATTTTATTATTGCAAAAGTTCTTTCTTGGTGTTTTATAGACATGGTCTTATGTCTGCTTTATGGTTCAAAGTAATGCATTTATCTTGTGATTCAGGTGGCTAAGAGAAAGCACCTGGTGAGCTGGACCCATAGTTAAGCACTTGAAACACCCTACCTCAAATACATTTTATGATATGTCTGAATTTTTCTATTCAAATTTAACTGTTCCAAATGAAATAACTGCACAAACATTATTTCCAGCTTATGGCAGCAAAGAGAGAGATTAGTCTAGTCAAAAAGATTTAAAATGGAGTTTTCTATCCATTTCATTTTGCTATTCTTGAATTTAGTCTTTGCGCTGACAAAAGTGAGAGAGAAGCTGACTCAATCAGTACCTTCCTCAGCAGCTCAGGAGGAATGTTACCTCTTCCTTATAAGCAAACCAGGGAGAAAAGCCAACTGGTTCAGAGGTTGGACTTGACATCAATGTAAAAAACAGTCACAGATTTACAGTGCATTTTGCAACACCTGCTTTGTTTCTTCCAGTCCTACCTCCTGAGGTGAATAAATTATGACAAGTATTTCATTTAACTTAAACAACAGAATAAAGCAAAGTGAATTTCTGGTCCTGCAGGCTGTATGGAAGTGTTTGAAAATGTAGCCTACAGCAGGATGTAGTCGTCCAATTGCTGGCAGGGTTATAACCCATGTCCCTTTCCTCCCCTGCCAGGAAAGCAGCTCCTTCATACTCCCGTAACTCTCCCTTTTCTCAGAAATGTCCTGGTTGCCTTCCATGTCCGTTTGGTCCTTCCCCAAAACAAGCTGAGCTCTGAGCCTGCTGTCCCTGCACGCTGCTGGCCGGGCAGGGGTGACAGGCTGGGGATGCTCCAGGGCGAGCGGCGTGCTGAGCGCTGCCGAGGGAGCACGAGCTCTCTGGCTAACCAGAGCCTGCCAAAAAGGATGGGTAATGCTTGGGCTCTGCTCGCCTTCTCCTCAGGGAGGGCATTAGTAATCTCCTTTTCCTCTGCACAGTCACTGTTTTTCCATAGAACTTGCAGTTACAGCATGTCTTTGAAACCTCTTTATCAAATTTGTAGGGGTGGGTTTGGTTTCTTTTCTATTTTTTTTTAAACTTTTTTTAAGGTTTTCCAAAAGCTCATGGTGGAAGGGGGAAAGTAGAGGAGAAGCTGCCAGGTAGACAGATGTATGCCTTTTTCCTTTACAAAGGAACATTCTTGAAGTGCTTGATTTTGGGGGCCTGAGCCATGATCTTCACATAGTCAGGATTGGGAATACTATTCACTATTGGCAGGCACAACGGGTAGAATGACACAAATCCCAAAGATCATATTAAAATGCCATAAAGTTCAGTAAGATGTGCATTTCATTTTTAACTCTTCTTTAGTTTTGCTAGCGATAATGTGTTAGGGTTTTGTTGTTGGGGTTTTGTAAAGTATTTTTTTGCCTAATAAATTCTTGAACAACTTTTACCTGGTCTCTTCATCGCTTATTTTTTTCTCTTCTATCACCTACTTCTATAGTCATCACTTTTCATCACTTGTAGTCATCACAGTTTTTCCAAAAACACCACAATACCAATCAGGAAAATAAATCACATATTCTATTATTGCTATCAAATAAATTAGATCCTTCAATAGCTCCTGACCAAGTGCAATACTTTGTGCTCTTTCCTAAATTCTTGCAACTTCAGAGAAATTAAGCCAGCAATCAGAAAAGATGAAAAGTATTCTACTAACAGCCTAGAGTTATCTAGAGTACATACAAAATGCATGCATTCCCTCATTTTATGAGGGAAATGGAAAAATATTGCTCTCTGTTATGCAGCTGCTGGTGAATTCTGGGGTGCTTTTGTCACCCCCAGTCCTGTGTCACCACTCCAGCTGCTATTGCCACCTCCTAAATAGCAGTGCTCAGCAGGGTCTGTTTGCCACTATGTGTCACCTGAGAGCAAGCTGAGCCCGTGCTCACAGCTCCCTGGGGTTTCAGGCTTACAGGAGAGTGCCTTGGTCCTGCAGTCATAAATAAATGCTGCACACAAGGGAGCAAAGGGACTCTTGCAGATTAATAGACTCTCTGCAGAAGATTGGGAAAAGAACCTCAAAGATCTGCATGTTCACGCTGGCTAGCCAGAGCAGGAGGATTTGCAGGAGAAGGAGTGGGCAAAGTCCCAGTGTGGCTGCAGAGCACAGCCCAAGAGGATCACGGTGCTGAGGAACTGCTTTGCTGAGCACCTCTCTTGCCCCTCTCCCTCACGAGTGACTTTAAGCCATGGTCTGCCAGAGAATTCATATAAATGACTGCATCATTATTTCCATCATTACTGACGGATCATTATCTTAAACTGTTTCTGGTGTGAGACTTGGTACCTGTTGAAGTTTCCACTTGGGGTAGATTCCCTTCTATAGCCACATGGTTAAGTTTAGTTTAAAATAAAATAAAATTAAAAATAATTAAAAATAATTTTACTATGAAATTAACTGTAGAAATACTAAACAACCTCCTGCTTAAATCCGCCCCAAATTCACTATCAGGTCGGTGCTTTTCAGAACGATTCTTACTGTGAATCATCCTATGCATCTTCCATAAAAACACATTTCTAGCATTTGAAATACACTAAGAGTCTGTTTTAAAGATGTTACAGGCATGGCAGGCAGTCTGCACTGTAAACTCCTGACTTCTTGTTCCACTGAACCACAGCCCATCTGTGTTACCACATGTTGAGAGTAGCTGCATCAGTCTCTGTGTAAAAATCAAATGCTCAGGACCTAAGGCAGCAAACTGCTTGCTTTCAACATGGATTTTGGCTAAAATCAGAATATGAGGGTCTGACCCTAAAGCTAAATGCCTGGAAATGTGTTTGCATGATACATCTATCACTTGCATCAACTTGATATCAGGGCAGAACGATCAGTTTCTATTGAATACTTGTGATTTATGTCACTAGTTATGAGCTGAATATTAGACTCAGTTCTGCAGTATACAGTGAATTTGCATGCCCCTGGAGAGGTGATACAAAAAGAATATGAACAAACAGGCAGAAAAAAAATTTCAGAGTTCTGCCCACATCATTACTTAAGTCAATGTTTTTCCTACATGAACACATGCAAAACACCTTGTTTGACATATTTTTAGGCATACTCAGAATGGGAAAAGAAAAGAAACTCCATGAGAAACTGAAAATTCAATCCTAACTTAGGCAAACTTTGGCATATTGCATGAAATTCCAGGATTTCCCTTTGCTATAATACACAGATTCCAAATATACAAATATATACAATACATACAAATTCCAGGGTTTCTGATTTTAAGATCAAATGTAAGATTTTATAAGCCATAATGTATACAATCACACAGAGATGTATCTCTCTTATGCAGAAAGCCTATTAAAACTGTATTTTTTAACATATAAGCAGGACATAAAAGAATTTCTAAGTATTTGAGTAGAAAGTAAAAAGCACAGAGGTATCACTTAGGTTGTCATAATACAGAGACATTTTGAAGAGAAATAAAAGGTTACATGGAAAGAAAAGATAGATACAGAGTAGAGATTGAAATACTTTAAGTCTTTTAATGCTTTCACTAATAATGAAAAAAACAAGTTGAACTATTCTTTTGAAACATCAGAGTGAGTAGCTAAAGATATTCCTCAAAAATGCCTTTGTTACTAAAGATACTTAATTTACTGCCCAGGATTCTGGTGACAGCAAGAAGAAGGGACAGACTCATTTTTCATTACTGACTGTTAATTCAGTAAAGGATTTGTTCTGTGGATTTTGATATATGCTAAAGGGGCAAACAAATAAGACAGGCATTTGCACAGTGTCAGATACTCAAAAAACCTCCAATACTGCTTTAGCTAAGTAATATATGCTATATATATATGCTATATAGTGTATATATATGCTATATACTGCTTTAACCCAGTAAGGTTTTCTGAAATAAAAACTGCTGAATATATATTAGTCATTGAACAACATAAATTAGTACTCTTTGCAAGCCATTTCTAAAGTATTATTTTCCTGCCTGATAAAAGTAACCCCTTGGGATTTTCTTTAAAATAGAACAAACTTTCAAGTCAGAAAGATTGGTAGAAGCCTAAAGCAAGTTTAGAGCAAGGTTTCTCTTGATTCATAGTAGAAGTACACAGTTGATATAATATTTAAGAATGACAGTGCTGTCTTTCAGTACTGCTGCCCACAATACTTGGAAATATATCCTTTCAGAATGTGAAGGCATATCCTCTGTGAAGTACCCAGATAAATCAGTTCACCCTTGGCTGTAACTAAACGCTGTCTAGTGACTTGTGATCGACAGGGCTTTACCCTCTGACAGCCAGATTCATTGTTGGGACAGCAACCAATCGTCGGGTTTGACGACATGAGCCTAATCAAAGTTGGAGTATAAAAAGCCCCCTTGGAATATATAAGGTACACCAGTGTGGCAAGCTGTCTCTCAGATTGCATTTGCTTTCACGGATCTGTTTAGTGCTGAAACGGAAAGGGGGAGGGGGGAGAAAAAAGAAGGGAAAAGTGCTGCACTGAATGTGAGATCATGCAAAAGCTAGCGCTCTATGCTTCTCTTTACCTGTTCATGCTGATTTCAGTTGATCCGGTTGCTCTTGATGACAGTAGTCAGCCCACAGAGAACGCTGAAAAGGATGGACTGTGCAATGCTTGTACGTGGAGACAGAATACAAAATCTTCCAGAATAGAAGCCATAAAAATTCAAATCCTCAGCAAACTGCGTCTGGAACAAGCTCCTAACATTAGCAGGGATGTTATTAAACAACTTTTACCCAAGGCTCCTCCACTGCAGGAACTGATTGATCAGTATGATGTGCAGAGAGATGACAGTAGCGATGGCTCTTTGGAAGATGATGACTATCATGCCACCACCGAAACGATTATCACAATGCCTACAGAGTGTAAGTAACCCTGCTTCTTTCACCTCCCACCACCCCTCCGAGAGAGTTGTCTCCCTGCTGTAGAGCCACACAACTCCTCCTCAGGCTCTCCCAACAGGCTGCTGGCTGAAGTCTGCTGGAGGGAGGGAGGAGAGTGTTATTTCTAAAGAATTTGAGCCAGGTTCAGATGACCGTGTGGCAAGCCTTTGTTTTACTGTTTGGTTTTCAGCTCCTTATAATGTGTGCGCCCTGTAGCACTTAGGATTTGCCCATTGCATTAGAAAGCAAAGGGAGATCTGCAGTTCAGTCAACTTCGTTATCTGCAGCACTCGGGGCATTTCCTCTCGCAAATATAAAGTACAAGTGCAGATAATGAGAGAACTATATTTTTTGTGAGGGAAGTTTCACTGGCCAGTATTTTTAGAAGCAATAGAAATCAACAGAAAGGCAGCTTAGAGCACTACACCTACCTAACTGCAACATGTTACAGCAAGTGCAAGTAGAGAGTTAAATTCTTGCCTCTTTGCTGATCCCATAAACTAGCACCACCCACCTCAGAGTTAAAACTATATATTTAAAGCAAATATATGTGTAACAGATTAAATGTAAAAATGTCCGTGCTATAGCAATCAGCTCACGTAGCCGTGCCAAGGAAGAATGAAGGCATTTACTGAATGAGCAGATTCTGAGTTATCTTCCGAGTGCTAAACATCTGCTATGGCTCCTATCAAGTATCTTTTGCACAGCTAATACTGTAGTATCTTATGTTCTTCATCAGCTAAAGTATTTGACTATGGCAGCTGTTTTTTTTTAAATAACACTTATGAATATTATGCCAAAAAGGAAAAATATGACAGGGCATATAAGACATGTTAGCAGTTACAGATATCATCATGATATGCAGACTAGAATAATATCAGCTGCTCTCACCAGTTAAAAATGAACCCACAGATGAAAAAGTAAATTTTTCAGTGAAATTCTTCAACTTAGTAACTATTAACATGGACACTTAATAGCATTGTTTTACTGCAGCCTTATCGCAAAGCTGAGGTCTGCATGCACTTTTAGTCCAGACTTTTTTGTTCAAGGCTTTACAACCCTTTTTAATCAAACTGCTACATAGTTACAGTGACAGAAGAAAAGTTGTATTTCATTGCTCTGAGTTCATTTCCTACTTCTTATAAGAAGCCCTGGAGCTATTTTAAATGCACTAAAGAGACAGGTATCTTAAGTGATGAGATTTATGAACGTTAAAGCCCTGTACCATTTAGGATTAGTACTACCCATTTTATCCTGGCATGGAAAGATATTGCCATGACTAGGTATGACAGCTGCATCGTAGGCTACAGGAAGGAGGAACGCAGCACTGCACATGACTTTCCTCTAATATTATTCAAATGAAAACAAAATGATCCTTATATTAATCCCCTCAATTATTTTCTTCCCACTGAGGAAAGAAATGTAAGTGTTCATGCAGTTTGCCCAGGGCTGTATGGTCTGCAGCAGGCTGAGGCTTTAGAGTAAATTAGAAATAGCTGGATCACCACACATGTGTTGAGTCAGCTTATGCAAAGTTGCTATTCTACTTGCTTTATGAAGGTCCTCAGGAGGTGACCAGTAGAAGTGAATTGGTAGTAGGTGATAGAGTAATAATTTTGTTGACATCCACTAAAGCTGCTGTAGAGTGAAAACCATAGAAAATGAATTAAGTTAAACACACTTTGTTACTGGTACTCTTTATAACATATTGTAATATTTTCTATACGGTCTGGAAAAAAATAGTCAGGTTTATATATGCATTTTTTCTTGTTCCCTGTTCAGTAATCTGTTCTTTCCATTCATTTATAGCTGATTTTCTTGTACAAATGGAGGGAAAACCAAAATGTTGCTTCTTTAAGTTTAGCTCTAAAATACAATATAACAAAGTAGTAAAGGCACAATTATGGATATACTTGAGGCAAGTCCAAAAACCTACAACGGTGTTTGTGCAGATCCTGAGACTCATTAAACCCATGAAAGATGGTACAAGATACACTGGAATTCGATCTTTGAAACTTGACATGAACCCAGGCACCGGTATTTGGCAGAGTATTGATGTGAAGACAGTGTTGCAAAACTGGCTCAAACAGCCTGAATCCAATTTAGGCATCGAAATAAAAGCTTTCGATGAGAACGGACGGAATCTTGCTGTAACTTTCCCAGGACCGGGGGAAGATGGATTGGTAAGTCTATTTAGAACAATCCCATTTGACTGAAAAGCATTTAAGCTCTCTTTTAAGGATAAAATGGATGCATTGTTTAGGGATTGGAAGATAAAAGTTCTGGATAGCCAGTTCTTTGATTCTTTGCTCTCTGATCATGCCAAAAATCAATAGCTTTCCTCTGCCTCCATTTCCATAGCTAAAAAATTGAGAGAAATCACAGTATTTCAGAGAGACATTGTGAGGCATTAACTAGAAAAGGTTTTGGCAATTACTGATGAATGATATCTCAAAGTAACATTGTTTTCAATTTTGAGAGCAAATACTGCTTAATAAGGAGCTATTTCACATAAAGTTAAAGAATAGTCTTTAGATTCTTTCATTGGTTAGGAAAGATGCCTCCAATATTGCTGAGAAGGGAAGAGAGTTCCTACATACTCTCTATGCATATATTTTCTATTAACAACAACAAAAATTGTCTCTTTATGAAGGTGAGAACAGATCTGCATAATATTAAGATCTTTACCTTTTAGTGTTTGGTAGAGTGTATTGTTCTACCTATTAGAAATGTCTGCTGCGAGAAATTCTGCTTGATACAATAATTGAGTCATGATGATAAGAAAGAGCACAAAATAATTATCTGGTTTGTTTTTATAAAAATAGATGAACAAATTACATCTGAAGTGTACCTACAAGGACACCTGAAGTAAACCTGAAGTGAAACTACAGCATTTCCCTTGCTATTTGCTCATGTAAATCACTAATCATCTACAATCTATACAAATTTCTGAATTTATCACAACCAAGTGATACCTCCTTTTGAATAAAATATGAAGAATATTATTCTACTTTTAATTTTATGCAGCAGATGAATCTGTTGATCATAAAACATAGAAATATTTAGGTTGGAAAAGACCATTGTGTCCAACCATATTTAGGCAACATATAACTTCACAGCAGTATAATATAATTTAAAAGTGCTTAAAAGAAAAACTCTGTGATATCTTGATTGTAGATCCAATATAAACGTGGATCTCCTGTATTTGAAACAGACCAACTGGATCTCATGATCAGGAATGTCCTCACCACCTCCATCCATTGAAACCATGATACATACAGATAGCCCATGGCTATCATCATCTATAAATAAACATTGCAGTGGCAGAGCAGGGTTAGAGGCACAGCTGATAACAGGAGAGGAAATCTCTCTTCCCTCCAGCTCCTCTCCAGGAGCTCCTCTCCCAGTAACGGAGTGCTCCTCTCACCAAACACCTCCCCATATAATTTACCTTTGGAAAGGGCACTTCCAGCAGCTCCACAGCTCGTGGGCATCTGGGGAGAGGGAAACCTGTGTAACAAAGTTAGCTGGGCTGTTACTCCTGAGGAATGGTCTCCATGAGATGGACCCAGCAGTGCCAAACCAACACATGGGGCAGAAATCAGTGTGTGAAAGGGAGAAAATTTGGAAACTTTTTCAAACTCAAGATCATGAAGATTGCAATTTCCTCCTAGTCTCAGTTGGTGACTGTGGAAACACACCTTCGGTAGCAGGGATGTGGCTCAGAGATCTGGTGAAAGTACATTTCTGGTCACAGGACTCTTCCAGGAGTCAAAATATTTAACTGCCCCTCCAAATTCATTCATTCAGAGACATTCAAGAATGACAGCAATAGAGGAGCAACTTTTTTCCTCCTTGGTCTGGACAAAAAAACTTTCCTTGATATCCAGAAAGCCTGAATTCAATGTGATTTTAATGAAGGGAATTTCAGGAGGACTCACAAAAGCTCTTATTATGGAGTTTAAAACAAACAAAGAAACAAACAAACAAAATCCACATCAAAAGTAAAAATTTCGCATCCTCCAAATTTCTGAAATATTCTTACAGCAGTTAATGGATGAGACAAATGGTGATTTCAGGGACAAATACTCAGGTCTTAAAGCTCTATGTAGAGAAACAGCAGGGAAATGCAGAGATAACTATAACAGAATTGTTGGTCAAATTTTGTTTGCAAACTTAATTTCAGAATATTAATTTGATACATCTTTATCTAAAATATTATTTGCATGTTTTTAGTGAACTTGGCCTTACCTCAGAAATGATTCCAATTCCTTCTCCTCTTCTCACAGAACCCATTTTTAGAGGTCAGAGTTACAGACACACCAAAACGGTCCCGCAGAGATTTTGGTCTCGACTGTGACGAGCACTCGACGGAATCGCGATGTTGCCGCTACCCGCTGACGGTGGATTTCGAAGCTTTCGGATGGGATTGGATTATCGCTCCTAAAAGATACAAAGCGAATTATTGCTCCGGAGAATGTGAATTTGTGTTTTTACAAAAGTACCCGCACACCCACCTCGTGCACCAAGCCAACCCCAGAGGCTCGGCAGGCCCTTGCTGCACGCCCACCAAGATGTCCCCCATCAATATGCTGTACTTCAACGGCAAAGAACAAATCATCTACGGCAAGATACCAGCCATGGTTGTAGATCGCTGCGGGTGCTCATGAGATCCTCCTTGGATCCACTGCTTCACAAATCGTGGAAGCTACCAAAAGAAGAAAAAAGGAAAAAAAAAAAGAAAAAAATAGAAAAAGTTATACCCCCTCACCAGTCTTTCTAACTGTGAAGTTACGTACGCAAGGCATTGCCGACCTCCTGTGCGCTACCAGCACCAGCTACAGCACGTGAACTAAAGGACAATGTAATTACCTGATGGCTGCTTGTGAGCCAGCAAAAGAGAAAAGCTACAATCAAAATCACCGGATTTAATCCACAAAGTTCTTACATTATGAGGGAATCAATATTCAGTCACTTGGATGCAAATTTACATGCAGGTTTCAGTACACACTGGTAAACAAAAGCAAGCTCCTTCTCACCTGAGGACAGAAGGAGCAGGCTTTTAGGTTCCTTTCTTCACAGCTTCACTTAATACCATATTTACAGGAACATATATACCGGTAACATATACTCCACTACACAATACCACCAGAATCATCCTTAAACACTTGAATATATAGTTCAGACTTGTGAAATGTATCAGATGAAATTCCACATAAACGGACAAACCCTGAAATTAGGGATGGCATAGTGTATTTAGCGTGTCTCCATTCCTTTTTCTCATTAGTATGTTAGCAATCAATGGCAATGGTGCTACGTAAGCAGGCTGAGTAAATAGACAGTTATATAAGTGAAAGAATTTAGGCTTAATAATGAATTTACCCTATCCTCAGGTACACTATTCAACATTCGCAAGAAATGGATATTTTTTAAATGAAAAGGAATAGTTTTCTAGACATAGAAAAACAGAAGGCAGCAGAGAAATCCAACATTCAAATTGCAATCCCACATTTTAACCTGCCTTTGCAACATTACCGTTTGCACTATGGTAAACCAATGCAAATAGTTGGTTGCTACAGATATTGTTTAAAAACCACTTTGATATAACTGACTTGTGTAATATGTATGCATCAATATTTTGTAAATAAATGTTTATTTTTTAATCACTGTTGGTATATGTTCATCACAAGAAAAGAATGACTTTAACCTGTACTTTAGTTTAATAAACAAACCCCAATATTCTCTTCATAATATAATTTTCTGGATTTTAACACAAATAATATGTAGGAACAACACAACAAAGTAAACCATATGTTGAGAATTATTCTACATTTTATATGTTTTTTACATTGGTATGAGCCATTTAGGATAAATGATGGCTGTTGACATGTTTATAAGGTTCTTTGGGTTACTGTTTTTATGGTCATTTTGATCCACAACTGAATTTCCATATTTTGAATGTTATGTTCATAAATAATGATGATACCACAAAAGATTGCTATTAAATGCATTTTATTATATTTAAAAGTTTGCAGCAAAGTATTTTCTGTATTTGAGTAAACATAGTACATGGATTTCCACACAAATTCTGTACATTTTCCTTATAGTAAAAAAAAAAAAAAGTTAATTGAAATTAAAAAGATCTATTTACTATAAAGTCCATTTTATTTCACATGTGAAATAGAACTGATAAACCAGGTGTTTGTTAAGGCAACACCATCACTGTTAAAACATCTTCATGTTAGTATGATGCACGCTTTTCTTATATTCCAGAATTCAGTTTTGAATTTTCTTTTGTGTAAAACCACCCTAAAATTGCAAAACTGCTTGATTTTCTTTCCCTTCCTCTTTTATATATTTTCTGCCTCAGTGGTAAATATTTTGTATTGAGTTTTTTTACTTTTTTTAAAAATTTGTATGTAAGGACATTAAAACTTAAAGTTTGAGCTATGAGGTTTGAAATTTAAAAGCAAACAGATTTTCTGCAATTTCTTTTGAATGATTAGGAGTTCTGCTAAAGCTGCGTCCGAGCATCAAGCAGATGTTCAGTTTCTCCCGATGCAGTTCACCAGAGCAGGTCCCTGGGGCCCTTAAATACACTTTCAATTTAGTTTCCCACAAAACACCATCAGACTAAAGAAAAATCTAAAAACTTTTGGAATACAGACTCTCAGTGAAGCCACAAGAATTTAAAGTACAACACAGTTCCCCTCCTAACCAAAGTTACAGAATTAAGGGAGATAGCCTCTGTTTGTTGAAGTCAATGGCAAAACTTCCACTGGCTTTAACAGAGACCAACATTTTGCCCTTTGACTTTTAACTCGTGACATTCAGGCACCAAGCAGTGCCATCCTGCTCATGTGAACTATCAATAGCATCTCCTTGCATGAGGCTCCTCAACCATTCAGAGACTTCCAATTAACTTCCATATACCCTGTAGCTAAACATTCACTGCTTTAATTGGGCCAGTTCATATAGCAACAGCTGCAGAGATGCAGCAGTGTGGATTTTGCAGTTGATAGGGAACAAAACATACTCCCAGTCTGCACCAAAGTCCAGTTACGACACCTGCAAGACTATTTTTACTCATGATAGGTAAAGTAAAGCTAATGCAAATTCATTTACCCCCACACAAGTGACATCATTGGCTGCCTGGTAACAACTGTACCCTGCACAAAGGCAGTGCAAAAGTGACGGAATTTTTTTTTCCTGAAATTAATGAAAACAAAATTAAACCAAGAAAATAAGTAGTACAATTTCCAAAAAGTATCTACTCCAACCAGCATCCCATCTTGACACTCAGACAAATTTTATTCCATGCAAATTTTATGCAGTATGCGCCTTTTATATTTTGCCAAACTTGAAATTATCATAGAGCAATTATGACTCCAGTGATTTAATATTGACCTTACAGATAAGTGGCTACTCATGGAACGTGATTATTAATGTGCTTACTGACAATCAATTTAAGATGTCAATGATTCCTTTTGTTCTTGTTTTTAAATCCTTATATTTACAAGGCTCAGGTCTGAGAGACTTCAGCAGCATTTGTGAATACTTTGTACAGCTCTCAAACCTCACAGTTAAGCTGTGTATTCAGAACAATGAAAATAGCCAGTGAGGGATGATGTGTGAGAAACAGCATAATTTCCTTGCCTGGCATCCTAAGAGTCCCAACAGGAATGAACCAGGTAGAATCCAGCTTTCCAAGGCAGTGTCCAAGTGCCCCAAGATGCACGTGCACACCTACAAAAGGGCAGTCCCTCATCTCTGCATTGCTTCAGTTCTTCCTGCTGGCTCTACTGCCCAGCTCTTTCCCTCCCAATAAGAGCCAGTCCTTTTCCAGAGCTGCTCTCCCCATACCTCCTACCTAGCTTTGGTTACCTGTAACTCAAGTAGCATTTCCCCTCCCATTTCTCACAGCATCTCCCAACCCATCCCACCCCAGCCAATGCCCCAGCATACCCAGACTCTTGCCCTACAACTCCTTTAGCAGGGGGAAAAGCCCCCCTGCAGTACTGCCCTCCCGTCCCTTAAGCAGATCCACTGCATCCTGCTTCTGCTGGAAGCTGTGGTTAAGGGAGAAACCTTCCAGTATGCTGAACAGAGCCTATGGGGAATTTAACAGCTGAACACAGAAGTCATCACCACTAAGCATAAATGCACTGCAATTTTTCACAGATGGACTGTTTTGCTAAATATGAGTAGATCTCAAAGGAAGAACTAAAGGCCAAATCCATTCATAGCTTTAGGTAGCTTTTCCTCAGTTCTGTGGAGTCTAGGTTTGGGGTTTGTGGTTGTTCATTGGGGGTTTGGGGTTTTTTGAAGGGTTTTTTTGGGTGGTTTCTTTTTTAATCAGATCTTGGATGCGAATGACCTATTTTGGCTAAACATCTCAAAAAACAAATCTGCTTGAGATTAGGTTTGGACAGCTCAGTCCAGGCAGATAGATTTTGTTAAAGCTGCAGTAAAACAAAGCAGGTTATTATAATCTGAAGTACTGGATGGACAAACTTAATAACCAAAATATCCCACCTCAACTTATAAATTTAGTACATTTCAATAAAAAATAAGGTTAAGAAACAGTACATTATGGGAGGCACAAGCTAGAATCTTTACAAACAATGCTGTACCTCCGTACCTCAGCAAAATTGTCAGGAAGAACCTGAGCAATGTATTTTAATTGACTCAAGTCAGCTCTGTGCTTCTTGTTCAGCTTCCTCCCAACAATGTTAACTGCAGCAAGTAGATATGTATACACTGATTTAACACCAGCAGTGAAACCAGTAATGCAACTGTGTCTGCTTTTCTGTCAAGTCTTCCCCTGCAAGAAGTAAGGCTATAACTCTGGCTTGAAATGCAAGTGGTAACATGTTTGAATCCATAAAAATGTTAACAAACTCTGGACACTAAAGCTTCAATTCTATTTAGTTTATAAAAGCTCTGACAAAATCCAAAAAGGAAGAAGTTAGGGCTACGAGCCAACTTCTGAATTTGAATATGCAAGAAGTACAGCTTTGTTCACTCTTGGCCACTTCTAAATAATCTCAAAAAAAGTGATAGTGCTAACATCTGTTGTAGCAATCTTGCAAAACAAAAAGAAATGGAGAAGTGCAAATGTACAGCTCATTCAACAGTGAATGACTCCAATTAATTACTAGGTGTATTGATAAACACAATTATTCTCTTTGATGACTAGACAGGGTGAATTTGAGGGATGAAGAGCAACTATGGTGAGTTTGGAATGAAAAAACTGTCTGTTTTTATTGCTCCAGAATATAGATGAGAATCATCAAGCCCTCTGTAGATGAGGTGTCAAGATCAGCAACAAGCTTTGCAGCATTTTGGGTCTGGCTGATTTTCACTAGCCTTAGCCACTAAGGCTCTCTGAGGCTACAGGAAAGACTGTTCCTTTTCTTTACAAGTGGACATAACTCTCACACGATACATGCTTTCAAAACAGTGCTTTCAGAAAATATAAAATAGCTTAGAGTCCATGAGTCAGCTTGTGATCTTGAACTTGTGCTCTTAACTTAGAAGCTCTCTGTGCTTTAAATCTAATTATGAATCAGAAGTAATCAGTAGTGCTAAGAGCTGTTGCAATTTCTCCCCATAGAAATGCTTTTCACCTACAAGTCAATAACCAAGTTCAATTTCAAACCTGTAGCTTTTCCATTATATTTATCATACCACCTCTGTACAAGTAAAGAGAGTCCCTCAAGAGCTGAAAGTGCTCAGCTTGAATGAATCCTGCCTGTGGAAAGGCAGAGGAACAAGCCCTGGCTCAGCAGTGCCTTTCCTGTTACTCCTTATGCAGCCTGTATGGCCTTAGGTGAGATCTTTTAGGATCTCTTATTAGGAAAGAATAAAAATGCTTGGTTTTGGCATTTTGTTCTATATTTCACCAGAAAAATTAGCAGGAGCACTTAAAGGTTATAATGTAATGGGAAGAATACCTGGGAAAGCGTTATGGAGGCATTACTTGGTAGACAGCTTCCACTAAACTTAAAAAAAGGCACTTTGGGAGACAGCTGCAACACAAACAGGGCAATATGCTGAACTCATGTAAGGTCTAACAGTCATTGTAAAGCAGTCATGTGCTAACAGTGGTCTACTTCTAAGCACTTCAAGGAGCTGAGTACAATAGAAAAAGTGAAATTTAAAGCAGTTAAATAATTTAAGGGATGTAACCAAGGCAGCAAGAAAGATTTTATCCTCCCAACTCCAAGATGATACTGAAGGCATTTGCTATACTTTTACTTCTTCTATCTTAAGAATGCTTAACTTGAAAAGGTCTTCTCTTTGCCAAAATTAAAAGATGTTTTACAGCAAATCTAACTTAAACATAATCTGTTGCATCATAAGTTGAATATGTAGCAATCCAAAATATAATTACTCATAACTTGGCTAATAGCTTGCAGTTAAGGTTCATGATTCATGCACTCTTTCAGCAGATGTCCTTATTAGTTTTTTACCTAGGAGAAGAGCAATTATCTTCCCAACCAAGCCATAGTAGCAGGGAGTTAGAGAATTATTTCAGGGCACTTTGTGGCACCCAATTAGGCATTCTTAAACATCATACACAACAGCATGAGCAGCAAAAGATTTTCTTTGCTTTAGCATCTGTGCACTTGAAGAGGAGGTTTATTCTGATTTCAGTCAAACAGCAATCTTCTCTCCTACTAACGTTTTCATCATCATTTTTTCCCGTTGTTATCCCTCAAATCCGGCAATGCTGACATACGAAGCAGCAAGCTGAACACCTGGCTGTCACGCATTATGGCATCAGGTTGCAGCTTCGCCTCTCGCGCAGCGCCAGGTGGTCGGAGGAGTGGGAGGCACGTCAAACACATGCCTTCGGGCTGAGCTCAGCTGCCTACTGTATGCTGCTGTCATGTGGGAAAGCTCAGCCTAGGTGCTGCTCCAGGGGAAAATGCCCATTGCTTCACTGCTGTAGGTGACAGCTACCACAAAGTGCTGCGGGCTGGCCAGAGCTCTCTGCTCGCTTGCGTTGCTCACCTACTGTGGGGTGGGGCGACAAATCTCACAGGATTCCAGTCATGATCACTGTGTGCCCAGAGGTACCAAAGAACAAGGGATATGCTGGCAAACAGCAGCATAACTTCATCATAATTGAGTCTTTTCCTTCGAGAAAGGAATTATTCTAAGAGCACCCTAAAACTGGGCTTTTCCCCAACGCAGAAGTGTTCCTCTTAGCATGTCATCACATGCAGCATCAGAATTTTATACTCTGACCTGCAGTCAGATCTCACAGACCTGAGTCCTCACAACATCATGCATCAACAGTCATCAACAAACTTGATAAATCAAACTAATAGTATTTATTTAACCTGTTTTTTGCTACCCTGGCACATCCATTTACAGTTACACTATTTGCCTACGGAGATAGAAAAGGCAGCCACTCAAAATATTTTCTCCTGAGGGCACTGTGTTGTCTCTGAAATAGTCTCAGCATACTTGCCTTACCATTTTTTTAAAAGCTTGTGACTTATTTATTAATCAATTTTTTTGTACTGCTGTACTAGTATTTCAGTTCTCCAATATCTTATCAAAGCTGGGAATATTATTAAAGCATCCTCACAGAACTCTCCTCTGCTTTCTAAGAGCATCTTACTCTTCTTGTTCCCAAACAACTTCTCAACTTTTCAACCAATGCAGATCGAGACTCAAGCTCCAGTTACCACAAAACTGTAAGCCCAAATCTGACTATCACCTTAGGGATTCATTTACTGATTTATATTTTAAAATTGCTGTCCTACGAACATTTAAAAAAATTAGAAAAGGTATTTTTCAATAAAAGCACTTTTCCAACCTAACCATCATTTTTTAGCAGTGTATTGTTCTGGAAATGGATCCTACACCAAGTGGTGCCTTTTACCACAACTTTATTCTCATCACAGTGATATCCCTAATGCCTGACTTTTATCAGTGTAGTTGTGAAGACTACCAGCCTTAACAAAATGCTTCAGAAATCTATAGCTGTCCTTGACTGCCCAGTTCTTTACACCCACTGCACTCGTACAAGACCTCATCTGAACAGAGTTGTAGTAATTGCTACTACCATGTGCACACAAATGACAGTCCTTATGGATAGAACAAATTGTGCCTATAGAAGGCACAGAGCAATCCTCAGCACCCATTGTTTTGGTTGGACGTGGCTAAACTTCAGGTCTTCAGTCGAAAAACAACTGAAAATTGGTTCCACAAATTTCTCTTGACTGTGATTAAGAAGGAGCTTAGTTACAACAAAATGCAATTACTCAGTTTTGGCCACGCAGCCTTCATGAGGCTTTTCCAGATCCGCTCCCACGGACCCTAATTCTGGTTTGGAAGCCAATTGTTCCTTGGCAGCGTTGCCATGGATCTCACTCGGAGATTTAGCAACACATTCTCCACCAGCTTACAGCAAACACCAATGTTTGCAGCTCACCCACAGCTTGCTTATACCACAATTTGGAAGTTATCCATATTAGATCCTGCCCACTATACTGACAGGGAGGGTGGAATGCTGCGCCACATGAGACTGAATTCTTGTAGCTGTACCTGACACTGCATTTTCACAGCAAAAAGTGCCTAAACACAAAGCCACACATAGAGATAAAAACAAGCAGGAGGAATTAGGATTTTCCAGGCATTTGCAGAGCCACTGGGATCAAACTGATGACCCCACCAAGGGAGACATCATGGGTATCTGTTATGGAATATCTAACCAGAAAATCAGGAAGCCTCCTTTAAAGAACTAGATAAAACTTCACAATTCCAGGTTAACATGGGGACTTTAACCACACCCAGCACCTGCTGGAAAGGCAGTGCAGCAGAGCACCAGCAATCCTAGAGATTTTTGGAGGATGGTTGGGGTGTGCTGCACAAGAGACTTTTCATTGGCACTGCTACTCACACCTTGGTAAGAGCGTGATGACCCAGGGTAACTGTTTTGTCTCAACCCAAGCCATTCTGTGATTCTGTGACTGACAAAGTAGGGCAAAGGAAATGAGGGAGGCTGAATAATAGAGGAGCAGCTTTGGCAAAAATAAGGTTCTGTGGCATCAATACGGAAATCAGAATCAGGCACCTTGAATTGCCAATATTTTTGATTATTGCTACAATGATGATAGAAAAGTAAGTGTTTACTGAAAAGCCCCTGTTCCACTGGTTCTCCAACTGCATGGAAATGTCTCATTTTAAACTTGTATTCCATAGAGAAATAAATTTCTGTTTGCTTTTCTCTTTGGTGTTTTTTGTTTGTTTGTTTTTGGTTTTTTTTTTTTCTCACATAC
>VZUA01083672.1:2802-30117 GCA_013401035.1 Horornis vulcanius
AGGATATTTTTCCTATTTCTAAAAGTAATAAGGGTGTTCCTAGTGAAACATATTCTCACAGCCTCAAACTCAATTTGTTTCAACCATTTTTCTTTGCCATTTAACAACCTTTTAGTCAGATATTCAGCATATTTCATGGCAGCACAAAAAGCCATCTTTTCTTTCCTGCTGTCATCTGTGTGCTCTTCATCTTATAAGTATTAAAGGAGCCCTCTGGCTGGAATGTTAGGTGATCTTTGTCCCCATTTCATTATATCAGTGAAAGAAAACAAACAGTATTTTTAAAACGTAATTGAACTCTAAAAAAGAAAAAAAAAATCTAATTACCCCAGGCAGTAAATGAGAATGGGCCACTTAAATTTGAGTTTGAATGCATTAATTTTTTTTTAGTATAAGTCTATTTCAGCTACAGTAGGCTACAAAACAGATGAAGTTTTCAAGGCATAATTTTTTATCTATTGTAATAAGTTTCCACTGCGTTGCAGGTCAAAATGAGTTCTGTAGTTTTAAATTAGTTTTTTGGATATTAACAGCTTAATGGCTGTGGAATTTATATCAGGATCATGATAATTTTTTAAACTTTAAGCGTGCTATAAAGGCAATATAAAAAGCTGCTAAAATTAATAAAAATTGGCCTTTTTTCACTAACAGAGAAGCAACAGAAAATATCAGAAAATCCAAACATTTGCAAGAGGTACAAAATATTCCAGAAAGCAGGTTGCACTCATGATGTGTTTCATCAGTAAGCACTGTTGGTTCTCTTCTGCATTTCGGTGCCAGCTGAAGTTCAATGCCAATGCAAGGTCATCAGGGGATGAATGGATTCCAACACCACTTTTACTTTATGAGCTATTGCTCATTTCACCACTTCAACATTGGGAGAGATAAATTTTCTAATCCTGAAGTTATTTGAATTAGCTGCTTAGAACCTTTTTTTTCTTTTTTTTGTAAATTATAATACTCTGAAGCACCTCGATTTTACATTTTTCTGCGCTAAGAACTTCTTGAACAAAAACACTGTGTACTGTACATGTGCCAAAGCAGCCCATGGGAGGTTTGAATATCTCTGAGTGGCTTGGTGCCAATGACATCTTGAGCTGACTGTGCTGTCTTAAAGTAACAATCTAGAATCAGTTTTAAGCTAAAAAGAAATAAAATCTCTACTGTAAAGAGCTCTTGCTATTTATAGGCAGAATAAAGGGAAGATATTTGAGTTCAGTGGGCTGGTGGGTGCGAGGTGATGAGATTTCCTTGACTCTCCTGAGCTAACCCAGTGAAAGGATGGAATGGTTTGATAAAGGTCCAGCACACACCCTTGGGACGTGCCTTCTCTGGGGTTGCTTCCATCTTCCCTAGGTGACTTTGTTTTGAAATAGGATTAAAGGTCCTGCCCAGTAGGGAAGGCACACAGGGATTGTTGCTCTTGGGGTGTTGTGGAGTTGAGAGTTATAAACATAATTTATTTCCTGGAATTAAAGTTGGTGCCATTGTAACTATGTTCATTTGCAGCCAATGTTTGTTCCCATCTATATATTCAGCATTTTTTTTCCACAATCCACTTTTTTTTGGGTTTTTTTTGCTCATGGTTTGTGCATTTACAAGGATCTAAAAATACCAGTTGGGAGCACAATACCCAAATACCTTCTGCATTTTCTCTATCTAGCCCTAAATACCTAACTGTTGCATCTCCCAGAGCAAATCTCACATACTTTAGTTCTTTCCAAGGTAAAAACCATCAATGTCAAATTAGAATGGATTGCAGATTTTTGCTCTTTGTTCTCTGTCAGGTATTTCTTGACAGCCTGGAATTTGCACTAACCTCTGTTTGATCCCTGACACTCTTGACAACCTCAAACTGGAAGTTTGTTAAATGGTGCCAACACATCTTGCATATTAACATCTATATTAAAGTGAGGTTTTAAAAAGGATTTTAATAGCATTTGGCACCAGATAACTTTTAAATGGTGACAATTCTATGCTATTATCATTGTTCCTGATCATATCAATTGACATATCACTTGGCAATGGTTCTTGATTTCTCTCTAGAAAAAGCTGCTGGTTCAGTCATACCTGCACATTCTATTTCAGGAACAGTTAATGAAATTACTTATTTCTCAGGAGGATTTTTTTTTGGCATATTCAGGTTGCACGTACATTTGATTGGGCTATATCAGAATACTGTGAAATGTGATGGACAGAAGTTTCTACAGTGCATATTTCAGTGTGAGAGAGAACCTTTGGCTGACACCTGTCTGCTGTGAGCTGTCAGGTGCCACACAGGAGAGAAAAATTTCCTCTTGTTCCTGAGCTGGTTTGGTCTTGGTCAGCACAGGCTGAGTACAAAGGGCCCACTGCTCCACCTATTCAACCCCAGGTGTGTGGCCACGTCCCAGCTCAAGGGCAGTGCAGAAAAAAGAAACACAAAAAGCACTTTTCTATGAACACACAGACAGCATCACCTCCTTCAGGCCTGGCAGCTGTCAGCAGCAGCACCAGCCTGGCTTGGCAGAACACTCAGGCAGGGCCAGGGGCTCTCTGGGAGTCTGTTTGGGATGCTGACAGTTTAACTCTGGCCACTTTGAAAGTTTAAGAATCACTTTGGATAAAAAGACCATCCTATGATGCTGTTTTCTCTGGAGGGGTCATTCTAGTCCTCAGATTCTTGCAAAATCTGAACTTGCTGTCTTTTCCTCAGACAAATTACCACTGATTACCACTGAGGAAAGACTGCAAGCCATGACATGGTAATTATTCTGAGAGATAATTAGGAAGCAGAACAGAGAAATATTACTGAAGAATGAAGACAGCTGCATTATAACTTGAAACAAAATTGCTGAAACTCACACCCATAAAGGGGTGGTGTTTTTGTGTGGTAGATGTGGAAGATGCAGTCATCCCACCAAACATGCAACATTTTTGTTTACCCCAGGAGGTCACAGTCATGAGAATTTGAGTCAGGAGTGGTTCTGAGAGCTTATGCTCTCCCAACCATTCCATCATCTTTTCCTGAATCAGAATGGAATGTATCTAAAGCTTTCTCTCTAAAGTTCTCCCTGTTATTTAAAACACACAGTGATGGGTATCACAGTGTCCCTAGTGATTTCTGTCAGAGCTCACTGCCCTAATTAGAAAATGTGGCAAAATCCAATATAAATTCTCCTTTACTTTAATTTCCTCATGACTACTCTGGATGTAACGGGCACAGAGAACAGCTTAGAGACTTTTTCTCTGCAGTAGCAAATACGAAAAAATCATTCTTGTTTCCCTTCCATCTACTCCTTTAGGAATTTAATCCTTAAAAGAAGTGACCAATCCAAAGAGAAGTTAATTCAAAACGATGGGTGTTGTTGAGCCAGTTAACTTCAGGGCTCGATCTGACGCTGACTGAAGTGATGGGAAAGTGATCCTGAGTCACAGGAGCAGCGTTTCTGCCACATGAAGTGCCAGTGCCCTGACTGCTGCTGCAGCCAGACACGGAGATTTCTGGGCAGCCCAGAGCTGGCTGAGCTGCTCAGATGCATTAGCAGCGTGAGCTGCGCCATGTGCCAGCCCCTTGCCAGCTGGACAAGGGGACAGAGCCGTGACACCATCCAGGATACCCAGATGGTGTTCTTTACTTTTGATTCCCTGTGCTTTTGCTCTCTGCTAATGTGCTTTCGTGGCCATGTTTGCCCTCTATTTATCCGTGTATGTAAAAATTAAATTTCCTTGTTTTCTCCTCCCCTTTTATTTCCTCTAGTTGTTTTACACGGTGGCATCTGTGGAATGCTGTAACTTAATTACATGTTTAACATGCAAATTGAGGACGAGGCAAGCTTAAAAGTTCTACAGATCTGTTAAAAGTTCTTACAGTTTATTTTGAAGCCTGACAGCATCCATTAATGTTTTTAGTATCATTGCAGGCACCTAATGCTTGCACACAAAAATAAGAAAACAGTTTGAATAGACAGAAAAACACAAGGCAGTTAGTATTCACTCCCTCATTCATTTGTTAAGTATATAATTCTATCTTAGGAGCTTTATATTATAATATTAAGAGTAGTCATTCCAGATCAAAGGAGTGAAGCTGTAGTTATTTTGAAAATATTTAATACCTTTTTTTAAATTTTTATTGATAATCTTCTTTTGCAGTTGGGGTGACATTTTATCACGTGCCCTTCTTTGCCCTTTTATACTCTGGATTTACCTTACTCTGGAGTACCTTATTTTAGCTTCCTTTTAGCTTCCTTTAGCTTCCTTTTTCATGGTCTGCAAACTTCAGAGTTAAGTTTTATGTGCACTGCAGGAAGCAGAAACACAACAGCCTCTGAAGTTAGCAGAAGGCAATTGCACCCTGTGAATGCATTTTGGGATAGCTCTGCTGGTCTTTATCTCCAGATAATGGTGGGTATTCAGGGAACATGCACATCTATAAATACTCCATTTCTGATTTTCTGTCATTTCTATTTGCATTCACAATTACTGGGCAACTTCAGATTTTTCCATGCTGGCACAGCCTGGATTGACTTGGGTACCTCCATGCAAAGGGAACAGAAACCCTCTATGCTGGCACTCAGATAATGAAATGGTATGGCAGCAACATCACTTGCATAATTATGCTTCAGTTTATGCTGAAGAAAAAGCAGGCATTTCCAGCTTAATTGTTGCCCTTGTCTCTGAGAGGTCTGTTCCTTCCAAATTCTTTTTCTCTTAAGAAATTTATCTGCAGTATAATTAGGAACACAGAGAAACCAAGCAAGGAAAATGTGTGAGTATGCAGGCAGCAAAAATGCTTCATGAAGTGTGCAGCATGCAGGCATTGTGTTTGTCCTTCCCCTCATGTGATCCAAATTCCTGACTTTACTCGTGGTGTAAATAAATGTTTCTTGTAATTTGTGATTAGAAACTGAAATTTAGAGTGTAAGGGAGTAACTGGTTTACAGGTTTATATTAAAATAGGTTTAATATCTATGTCTTCCCAGATGTAGATATAAAATACAGTGTGCTTCAGTACCAATAGAAAATGCCACTTTTACTATTTTTTTCAGTCATGAGACTTTGTCCAAGCTTATGGCATTCAAAAGATTAAATCCTGTACAAGGTTAGAAGTAAAATACAGTAAATATTTCTTATTTGTTATTAAACCATCATCAGATCATTTAAAAAGTGCAGTCCTTTATTCAGGCTGCTAGAGTGGTGTTGAAACCCTTAAAGCCTTCAGATGGTGCAGCAATTGCACACATCTGATGCCAAGACTGCAAAACTTTGATGAAAGCTGTGGCTCTGCTTTTGCTGTCGATAGATCTTGTTCTGTGCTGCAGTGAATTCAAACAAAACTCTTCAGTAATGTTATATCTTCCCATGCTATATCAAAATCTGGCACTCAGGGTCCAATGAGTCCTGTCAGCAGCAGGGCTGGTAAGTGAATTTGTGTTTGTGCCTGAATAACCAGCCCTTTAAGTTTATAAATTGTTCTCCTTTGCAGGAGCTGCTAAGTATGCAGCAGTTGCCTGGGCTATATGGACTTCCTCATTAGGCTGATGAACTTCAAAGCAATTGAGGTTCCTTCCAAGTATGAAGGGAGGACACACAATGCATTTCAACTGAAGTTAAGGATAAAAAGTCCTTTTCTCTTTTTTTTTTTTTAAACAAAATGTTCCCAATAATTAATTTCTGTTTCAACTAAAAGAAAGTATTATTTTTTTCTCCAGCAGGTCATTCTTTCCCCTTGCAATTTCTGATCTGCAAAATTAAGTTTTACTTGAGTGAAGGCCTTTACTGACCTCATGTGTACCAGATTTTCCCCTGTGGAGTTCAGAATAGGTACATAACCCATGAATGAATTCTGGCCACATTTTACTGCAGACAAGCATCTCCTCAGTCCTTTAATTTTCAGGCTTCTAGATTTTATTTGGCTGTAGTTTAACCATAGTCTGCCCAAGTCCTACTGGTGTAATTTAGATTGGATGTCTGTTTATTATTAGAGTTATCATGTAAAAGATTTTCTATAGAAAGCCTCTTATTTTCTATTTGAACAGATCTCATTCTGGAGGCAGATTATTTTATTGATTTTAGCATTAAGCAAAGAAAATGTAAATTCCAATTTGAGTCTGGAATCCAGGAATGAAGCCTAATTCTTTGGCAAAAGGTGAACTTAATGGGCTGTAGTGCAGTTGTCTCAAAGTTATTTCAGGTTTCAGTCCAAATAAAGTTCAAGACCCAGCAGAGTTATTTCCACATGGTAAAAATCTGCACTATGCTGAAGATAATACTTTTTTAATGACTGCTAAGCTGTGAGAGTAAGACTTTAAGATACAGATTGAAACAGTTCACTTTTTGAAGTTTGGTGTTCCTTTTTTATGTATTAGATCATGGAAAATATTGCAAAACAAGAAGAGGAGGGAGCCACAGGACAGTGGGTGCTTCTGAGAGGGAGCCTTCAGAAGGTCCATAAAAGAACAGAGACCTCCAGCAAGAGTGGGTTTCCCTTCCATTTCTGTGTGTTCAGTGTGAGGTTTGTGATAACAAAGATTGAAGGGTTGGGCACTCACCTGCCCTGTGGGGGCAGCTGGGGTGTCCAGCCTTGAGACAAGGAGAGCCTGTGGGTGAGGATGGATTCCCACACCTGCCTCTGCTGGGCCTCTGCAGGGCCCTGGGGATGCTCCATGTCCCTGAGCAGCCAAGGCAAGGCATGACCCATTCACCAGGTCTAATGCTGGTGCCTTCAGTTTGATCTTTGCTGTGTTTCAGGCTCTGCTGCCCAGGGTGCAGCTCTGAGCTCACCCCCAGGGTCACTCAGCTCTGCACACAGCAGGGACACAAAACAAATCCTTCTCCTGCTGCACACCAAGGACAACTTTCAGCCCCAAAGCACAACCAAGGGGGGCTGCAGGGAGGAACAAGAACGGTGGGACCTGACAGCCTGGAGCTGGGATGGGACAATTCAACCCCAAGGTGCAAATGGACCCAAACTGATCCAAGGGTGAGACCTGGGGACCCTTTGTCCATTTTGGGACCATTTTGGGTCCCCCTTGGGTGCAGCCCTGGCCAGGCTCTTGTCCTGCCCCAGGTGGATCCTGGAGGCCTTTCAATGAATCTCTGCTTTATTCTCTGGCTCTGTCCAGTCTCTGTTCCAGCCCAGCCTTCCCAAGGCATCAGTGCTTTCCCAAGAGCTGTGGCACGTGTGTGGAGGCAGGAGGAGGCCTGCAGAGAAATGTCATTTCATAGGGCTTGCTGTGTGTTAGAGTGAAAACTGTTTTCTTACAGGGATTGCATTCTTATTGGCTTTTCAGGTGCTAAAGATATTAAACATTCCTCTGTGTTTATGAATTAGGCTGTTAAATTCCTTATCTGGATTTACCACCAGAAAAAAGATGTAGATCTTTTGTAGGGGTGTGACATGACATTTACTTTTCATTTCTTGGGGTTACGTGCTACTGTGGGATGTGATGTGCTTGGACATTCCTTACCCTGCGTGAGAGGGGATCCTCATTCCAATAACTGAAAAGATAACATGAATTGAAGTTCGAAAAAGCAATTTTTGCAGGCTGCAGAAGCTGGCATTTTTTGTTAATTTATTTTTTTTTTTTTACCCTCAAGAAGGGAGAAACAGGAAAAATGTATTTCATAAGTGTGTATGACTGCTTACAATTTTGGCAGTGGAGCACAGAGCCTGCTGTTCCTCAGGTAACATAATTTGCTTTCTTATTGCCTATGGAGATACTAAAAATGTAGCATTTTGCAAGAAAGCAGTGCAACACCTAATAGATGATCATTTGGTGATAGAAAATGCCATAGAAATCACTTGGTGTTATATGATGTGACTTTACAGGGCTTGGTGGAGCATCAGCATCGTATACTCAGATTTTCTGTGGGACACAGGTTTAGACTGGATAATTAATTATCACTTAAACAATTAGTGCTGCTAATAACAGCATATAGGAAGTGACAATTTGTCTCCTGTCATCCCAAAGGAAGGATAAATATTCTTTGCAGTTCCATACTGCGTTCTGCTCAAAAAGAAAGCTCACTTGTGTTCTCATCATCATCTTCCAGCTATTCCTAATTTTCTCAAATCAAGTATCTTTTATTGTTTTTATCTGATTTAATCAGCAGAATAAAAACAATAAAAGAGTCAATGTCTGGACAAATTCAGGCAGGAAATTGGGACCAAATTTTAACAGCAATTGTATGAACAATTTACCAAAATTCTGTATCATCTGAAATCTTTAGATCAAGGTGACATTTCTAAGGCAGACTTTGTAGTTCATCTATAAATCTCTTTTGTTGTATTGTGCTGTTGATTCAAGAATACAATTACATAGATTTATTTGGTCTCACAGATTCCTTTTATTTTTTTCTTGTGCTTTTTCTGTTTGTGAGCAGAAACTAAAGTTGTTTGGGTCTTAGTCTACACAAGGTTGGTTTGGCAATTCTTTGGGATTTGGAGTTCTGGTGAGAGTCCATGATTTATGGTATAAAATAACAGAATGAGTTTTTTTATTACTACTTTAAATAATGATTTTGACTAATCTGTTGTGACTGGAACTCTTTTTAACCCTTTTCTACTGAGAAATCTGATTTGCTAATTTTAGTCCCTCTTGCCCACATTCTATCCCAAACAATATTGCATTATGAAACATAGAAGAGAAACATTAATTATACAAATGTTTTCATGATGTTAACACAAGTTAGCCTGAAATGATTTGCATGTAGCAATGTTTTTACCCTGGTAATAATGGTTTTGAGTTACTGCTGTAGGAGATATTCAAGCCTGAGGGATATCCCTAATATTCAGAGTGACTAAAGAGAAACACTAGAAGCATCTGAAACCCCACAGCTCTGCCAGTCCTGGCAATGGGAAGCTGGATTTTTCCTAGAGGAAACAAAGCTCAGAGAATGGCTTATGTTTCCTCTATGAATTCCTTACAGTTGAAGCTGTAAAAACTATGTGAAAGTCAGCACAGGTGGTCTGTGACTGAAATCCTCCCATGAGTGTGTTACCACCTTGAAAATCCTTCCATCCACTCTGGTTCTGACATGCACAGGGTGGGATGCTGGAGTGTGTCTGTGGACACCTGGAAAGGGGCAGTGATGCAAGGCTTGTGATGGGGGAAATTGGAATGAAATACCTGGAAGTACAGTGTCCTGTTTTATTAATGAAACACTGCAATGTGCAATTTTTTACTTCTTGTTGTTGTTGTTGTTGTTAAGACCTGATCTTAATTAACAAATTTGGCACTTACACAAACTGAAATGATGCTTAGAAAGGAGAGGACACCAATATTCTCAGTTGATGGGAGCATTCCCTGTATTACTTGCAGAGTTGGAGCTCATCCTGTTGTTTACCTCTGGAAATTATCCTTTCTGCATTTCTTTTTCTCAAGAGGCAGCTTCTCCATGACTGTGTTGACTGGAGTATGAAGATATGAAAAGGTAATCCTGTAACAGTTGGGATTCAGTGGCTGTACAGAAAAAGGAGAAAAAAAAATCCTACAATGCTCAGAGAAAAGCCTAGACCCTATAATTAAGATAACATTTCATTTGACAACTGAACAGGAGCCAGACCTTCAGTCATTTTGGAGCTGGTATATTGCCACCAATTATTTTAAATCTCTTTAGTTGCCAGATATTGTTGCTCTTCTGCTGCCTGGCAGGGCACCAACGATGCTGATCTATGATCCAACCAAACAGGACGAATAAATTCACAGCAGTGTGGCTGGTGCATTCTCAATCCACCAGAATTAACCACAAGTGCAAAAGGAACAGTCATAAGATAATGACTGCCTGCAGGGTAGAGCAGGTTTGACACTCCTTACTGAACAAGAATCTGGAAAGGCTCTGTGACAGTGAGACTGAACTAATTGCCTCTCATATTTGAAGAAAATGTTTTAAAAAGTTATAAATTCTGTATTTTATTCATGCTACTAAGTCCACACCTTCAGTTTTTCATATCAGTGAGCAAGGATTTCTGATCAAATCCTCTATTTCTGCTGAATCTTAACACATTGCTGCCATTTATTGCTGAACATGTACATCCCACTTGGAAAGTGGTTTGGAGTACAAATCTCACAGGTTTTCACAGTGGTTTGGGGTACAAATCTCTCAGATTTTTCTGCAGCTGAAGCAGTATTCTTGCAGCCTGGATATGTGCTTGACAACTCCTGGTGGTTCTTCAGTCAGCCTCTGCACCAGGGTATCAGATTCTCTCTAGCAGCTCTCAGATTTGCTGATGTTAATGCTCAACCCTCTTTAAAAAAACCCAAAAAAAACCAAACAAACCAAAAAAACAAAACCAAAACCAAACCAAACCAAAACAACAAAAACCCCCAAATAACCCAAAAACCAAAAACCAAAAACCAAAAACAAACAAACAAACAAACAAAAAACCCCCCCCCAAAAAAAAACCCAACCAACCAAAAAAATAAAACCAAACCACCCAAAAAGCCCCCCAAAAAAACACCAAAAAAACCAAACCAAAAACCACTTTAATTTCTTCCCTCTTAATTGCAAATAAATCCCCCAGGAACTAAGCCTCTGCTTGACACCAAGGTGGAACTGGTGAGAGGGAGTAAAAGGGAGACTGAGAACGCTGCAAGTGATTTGGTGAATTTGTGCTGTACAGAACTTTCACTTCTAGATGCTCACACAATTTTTATTTGTAGTTTAATTTGAAATAGTTTGTTCTGATACATTTTTTTTAATTGATAAAAGGTTGTAATGCATAATCATAGAATGGCCTGGAATGGATCTTAAAGATCACCCAGCTCCACCCCCGTGCCATGGCAGGGACACCCCCCCCTGTCCCAGGGTGCTCCAAGCCCTGTCCAGCCTGGCCTTGGGCACTGCCAGGGATCCAGGGACAGCCACAGCTGCTCTGGGCACCTCCCAGGTGAGGCTGACAGGTCAGTGGACCCCAAGGTCCTCCTTTCTCCCCTTTTAGGAATGAGAGCAATGTTTCTCCTTTTCCACTCCCCTGGGGCTTCACTGGACTGCCAGGACCTGGCAGGTCCTTGTTTCCCTGCCAGTGGAATTGCTCCTTTCCCTTCAGTTTGAAGCAGGGTCAAATATTTCCAGTCGTGGTTTGCAAACTGAGTTCACTGTCCTTTGTTCCTGTGCCTCACAAGCAGTGAACTTGTTGGTTCTTTTTCTTACTGTGAAACATAAATATAAAATCTTCCACGTTATGTGCATTTTATCCTAATTTGTGGTGTTGTTTTCTAATGAAAAAATGACATGCAGATTCTGAAGTAACATGACAGTAAGAGCAGATGGAAATCTTCTTATCTGCAGAGTTCTAAAGGGAGCCCTATGTAGGAGCTTAATTGAATTTCATGTATAAGGACAAGGTTTTGGTTTATGGAAGGGTTTGGTATTTCCAGAAAAAAATATTTCACTATTGCTTTCTCCTTTGCTGTTAAATAGCTCATCTCATCTAGTTTTTTTCATATTTAGTGTAGTCTGATTTTTTTTCTTATTATTGGTATTTTATTGAGTGATTACTTTTGATAAGAAACATTCTTAGAAAGAAAAAAAAAATGCAAGTAGTTTATCTGAAAACTTTATTTTTATATACATGAATCATAATCTCTTTACTGATGGATGATGAGAAAGTTGAGGTTGGTGTCACTGTGATTAAATCCAGAGTTAAATCATGTGCAGAAAGACTTGTTGCTTCAGTGTACGATCATGTTGTCCTTCCCTGCATCCTTATTTAGAGTGGCACTGCCTTTCAAGCTAAATACATAAAGTAGCACTAACAAGTTTTCACAGCTCTGCTTTAGGGTACTTGAAGGTTTATTTATATGTTATATCTCAAAATCTGAGGCTGGAGTCCTGCCATCTGTGGTTAACTGTGCATTAAGGGGATTGCTGCCAATACAAATGTACAGGATGACAAGCATGATCAGCTGGGAATTATCTGCTAGGAAGAAGATAGAATCACATCTAGGATACAGCCAGAGCCTGGATTAATGGAGGGTGTTAATTTTCTCTGACACATGTGGTTGTTCTTCAATACTTCCCTACTTTTAACCCTCCTGGAGCTCTCAAAGGATGGATTCTCACATCTCCTTCCCCCAGCTGCATAACTACCAAATAAATGGAGCTCTGTACTATTTTGGAGAGTTAGTTCACTGATTAAGCAGTGAAAAAAAAAACAGCCCTCTAACACTGGACAAATCCTGGCATGCAGAGAAGATAAAGAATATGGTTTTACAGAATCCTGAAGGTCAGCAGCACGTTTTTTTTTGCATTTAAATCAAGGAGGTTGTGGCTGAAAGACACTGTAAGGACTGGAGTTGACAAAGATGCCAAAGGTGCAGTCTGTGAGCATCTTTGCCAACAGGCAATTGTCTAATACAATTTGCACAATTTTGGTTTTATTTTTTTGAATTATTTTTTTTAATGAAAGAGTTTGGCACGCCCAGCAGAAAGTATTTCATTGTGGCTTTGTTTGTAGTCAAACCAGGTCTCCCCCAGGTTTTGTGTGTTTAGATTAGTGTACTCTGATATTTTTAACTCTGCAGGGACACACAGGCCTCTCCTTCCAATGACCCTTGCAGGGCATGGGGCTGCCTTAGCCTGGAGCATGGCTCATGTGAAGTGCAGAAATGCTTAAAGATATTTAAATCCATTCTGCTTATTCTCCACCACATGGTAACCATTTTTATGGCTTTTTTTTTTTGTAATTTTTTTGGGTTAGTTTGGGTTTTTTGTTGTTGTTGTTGGGTTTTTTAGTATTTTCAGCAAAATCTCTGTGGTTGCTGGTGGAAATGTCCTCAGTTAATAAAACTAATATAGGAAACAGGAAACAAAAAGGCCACTAGCTTGATCAGATAAAAATTGTTTAAACATTATAAGTATTTACCCATCTTAGCCATATGAATTTTGTGCTCAACTAAAACCTCAGTGTATGGCACTTAATTCCATGTAGTCACCAAATAGGGTGACCAGAGAAATCAAACAAAACCAGGATTTATAGTTTCCACTGGTGTTGGTGGTATTTTTAGTGCACATTCATTGTTTCTTGATTTCTTCCTCGCAGGTGTTAGAAATTGGCTGGTGGAAAACAATAAGGTAGAAATACTCTGATAACTTTAAAGTAAAATAAATCTCTGCTGAACAAGGGAAACTGTAGCATTGAAGAATGAACAGTTTAGAAAGTTCTACACATTGAAATTAACTATAGCCACCCATCAAACATCTCAGTAGTGGCACTGATGGAGAACTGTAGATGTATATATTGGAAAGGAAAAGTTTTTTGAGCTTAAACCAAGCCATTTGTGTTTGAACCAAAATTACTAACATTTTCTGGGTGGGAGGGATATGGGAAAAGACGTCTTAATTTTGCTTGCAGATTAATTTTTCAATTGAGAAAGGGCAAGTTGCATTAGAAATGATCTCCCTGTGTTTATGAAGATGAGGTGAAGGAAAAGGCAATATCTGGTTGACATTCATTTGGGTTTGCTTTTCTTGTGCAGCAGTCATTTAAGCAGAGGTCTGGGAACGTGTATGGAAAATATATTAGTTTGTGACTCCCTTGCTTTGAATTACTCTATGACCTCGCCTTTACTTTTCCTGCTCTGCTGCAAAAGATATTGAACTTCTGAGGATTTCTCCCCCCACTCCCCCAAATTTACATGTCAATAAAGCAGTATTATGCACAGAGGAAGAATGAAGGAACACAGAAGTTAATTAATCTTAAGATTACACAGGACCGAAATGTAATTTTAGAAAGTGCTCTGAGTTTCCTGGGTAATTCTATTATCCCAGTAAGAATAAAGCAACCCTAGGCCTTCTCTGCTTTAACATTTCATGTTGGGTGAGGAATAAGTTGTTTCCTGCCTTTGAGCAGCCAAATCCCAGCCATGCACTTGAGCTGGCTCCTGGCAGAGAGCTCTGCTGCCTCTGCCCTCTCCTGCCTGTCCGTGGTGACCAGAGCAGCAGGAATTATTTACCTTCCTGCACCCAGGGGTGAGCACATCTGTGCTGAGCCAGGAGAGAGGTTGGTCTGTGCTCTGGGATGCCTTGGTGTGCTCTGGGGTGCCTTGGTGTGCTCTGGGGTGCCTTGATATGCTCTGGGGTGCCTTGGTGTGCTCTGGGGTGCCTTGGTGTGCTCTGGGGTGCCTTGATGTGCTCTGGGGTGCCTCAGCATGCTTTGGGATGCCTTGACAATCTCTGGGATGCCATGGCATGCTCTGGGATGCCTTGACATGCTCTGGGATGCCATGGCATGCTCTGGGATGCCTTGACTTGCCCTGGGATGCCTTGACAATCTCTGGGATGCCTTGACTTGCCCTGGGATGCCTTGACAATCTCTGGGATGCCTTGGCATGCTGTAGGATGTCCTCTCTGGCCCCTGATGTGCTCCTGATGTGCCATGGGGGGTTTGTATGGTGTGTCCCCAAAGGCCAGGACCGTGGTGGGCACTGTGAACTCCTCCTCTTCCCCACTGCAGATACTGGAAGTTATTTCCATCCCTTTGTGTGAAAATAATTACTGCATTACCTGCTTCATCAGAGTGCACTCTCCCATCGCTGCCTGCAGAGGAGCTTCTCTAGGGGATGATTCAGAGCAGAATCTTTAATTTGTGCTGCCTCCCAGGCGCCTGCAGGAGGGTCTGGACTCCAGGATTCAGTTCCTTAAACCTGTGTGGTAGAAAATGAAAAGCTGCACATTTCCTCCTGAGGAACAGAATGTGGGAATCACCAAATATAATTGCTTGCTCCAAGAGGTACGGTGCTACCGTGTCCGTGGCAGTGCTGTAATTGGGAGTGAATTTTCAGAGTGCAGCTTATATAAAAGGAATGCAAGGAATACAAAGTCTCAGATTGGTGGGGAAAAAAAAAAAATCTGCTTTTTGTGTGTAATAAAGGATGATCCCTACCAGAAACAGTGGCCTGTGAGGAGCCTCCTGTTCATGATGGTGAGCAGGGGGAGAAATGAAGAATTTTTGGCCAACTTGTTAGAAGCAAGCATGCTAATGAGAAACCACGGCAGTTTCTTTTTTTTAGAACTACATTTTTTAAAGGAAGAAACACAACCAAAAGCATAGGATTGTCATAGGGGAGGAGGTGTTTTCTTTTAGCTGAGAACTCCTATTTCCAAGGCTGTACATCAAGGGAGTTTTCTCTTCAAAGCTGTCTACACCAAGGAATAGTAACTTCTAATGAAACTGATGGTTAAACCCTCAGCTATCACATCATAAGCCAGTTGCTGTAATAGTGCCTGCAACTATTGCACATCCTCTTTGATTTATTTCATTTTTGATCTTTACCACCTGCTGGACCAGCACAGCTTTGTTCACCCTAGATGAGATTTTTTTCTTTTTTAAATTAACCAATCTACCAACCAAAATGCATTAACAGTCCCTCGTTATCTTTACATGATCATTATTTGGGCTCAATAAGGAAGGACATGAGTAATAACTGATCATCTACTCAGGAAAATCAAGTCTCACACAAGAGAAAGAGATCCAAATTACATTTATAGATAAAAAATTTCTGTCTTTCAAATATTGCATTTAATTATGTGATATGCTGCCTGTACTTCAAATTTCCCAGTACTGTAGTTAAATTGCATAAAAATTTGAAGTGTTATTGTTTTCTACATTTAAAAACAGGTTTTAAAAGTTATTGTATGTTATCAGCTGCTGAAGATTGGATCTACATTTACAAATTTTAAATATCTATGATATTGGTACTTGTTTTTCTTCTTAATGAAGTATTGTATTGGTTCAGTTTATTGTGTCCAATAATATCTGGGAGTGGGAAGAAACTCATATGGATTTCCTAGTAAGAAATAAGAGGAAAAATACAAAGTCATCCTAACGAGCTGAAGATTTTACTAGTTTATGTCATTACCTATTAAGGAAAAAAAGATAGTTTTATCTCTTTGGAATAAATTACAAGGTTTCTCTAATCAGCTCTTACAGAATGTTCTTCTAAGTGGTCTTTACCATGAGAAGAGATTTATCCTGCTGAGGAAAAGAAATCTTAGATTGAATTCTGGAATACTGACTTCCAAAGAGGTTAACATACATTTACAGCATTTGTTAGCTTGGGAAGAGTAAGTCAATATTCTGTTAAAAAGTTGCAGTGTGAGTCAGTAGTAGTAGAACAGAAGCCAGATAGTATTTTAATTGCAATAATTTGCATTAATCTTCCAAGCACTGAATTTACTGCACTCCCAGAGTTTGAGACACTTCTGTTTCCCTTCTTCCTTTCCCATGTTCTCATCCCTAATAAAATGCATTTATTTGAGTCTTAAAGAAAAAAAAAAAAAAGGAGCAGCAACTGGAACTCCAAACAACCAAACCCTTGGGAAGACTTCATGTAAATCAGGTTAGCATTACTGGATTAACTTAAAAATGCACCAAGTCCTCCAGGGTAGATAAAGTGTGTTATGAGCACATCTGCCACCAGAGACAGTGGGCACAGAGAGGCCTTTGGCTTCTGGAGTTGTGGGAATCCAGCAGAGTCCTACCAGTTGAACTCTCTGGGATACTTTTCAGCCCTTTTGCCTTTAGAAATCTTCAGATGACAAGAGCTTCCCACAGCCATAAGGGACCATTCTATGCTGTGTGCTGTTCTGTACCACAAGGGCCAGTTCTGCACTGGGCTGCCTCCTAAGGGGGGTCACAGTTGCCAAATTTCAGCTCGGGGAAGGGGCTCAATCTATTCCCAGCTGGGAGGAAGAGTTTTTTGGGATGCTAGCCAAGGACTGCTAAGGTGATTAAGGGATGGCAGCACCTCGCATGTGCAGGAAGGCTGAGAGAGCTGGGGCTGTTCATCCTGGTGCAGAAACCACTAAGATTTCATGGACATAGGAAAATACCTGAGGGGAGGATGTGTAGGAAATGGAGCTGACCCTTTCCAGTGGTGTCCAGTGAGAGGGCAAGAGGTATTAGGCACAAACTGAAACACAGGAATATAAAGAATTCCTTTTTCTTTTTTTTCTTTTTACTGGAAGTGACTGAATGCTGAAGATTACTTTGAATAACATATTTAAAATGCCACTGTGAGGGTAAAGCACCTTATTTTTAAAGCATTGAGGCAGTGGTCCACTAGCAACCTCTTTGATACTTCTGCGTTCCCATTATTCAGGGAATTCTATTTTGATGCTGTGAATTATTCAGTGCACAGACACGATGAGATTATCCAGCCTGAGTCAGGAACCCTGGAGTCAGATAATCACAGGGGGGCTGCAGCTTCATCTGCCACTGACAAATAGATCTCTTGGCAGGGATGAGTAGACTGTGGAGAGAGCTTTGTTCATGCATCTACACTGCAAGGTTTGTATAAGATTTCCCCAATTTAAATAATGGGGAGCAGATACAAAGATGTTACAGCTTTCTGCAGCATTCCCTGGATTCAGAGGAGTGTTTTTCATTTAGATTTGGGTTTGAACACTCCCGTTATTCGCAGTAAGTCTGGTCCAAGACACTGAAAATGCATTAAAAAAGCCCAGCTTCTGAACAGTTTGGCAATTTGATCTGATAATACCTGTTCTCTGTACAGGAACCTGAGAAATGAGTTGGCAATTTGAGGTCTAGTCAGAAGAGGAATTGTTTACATTATGTAGGGACACATTTAGCCAAGTGAAAGGATTTCTCTAGGAAGGCACTTCATCTGTTTCACTATGGAGTTAATTATTAGTTTGAAGAAACTTATGCTATTTTTCCATAAGTATGTATTATTTCAGAAACAGATTAAAGGGAATCAGTTCATTGACTGTAAACACCTCATTTATTTGAAGTAATTATGTGAAAATTTTATTCCAGGAAGAATATTTGATATCAAATGAGTCAGTAGTATTTCCTAATGTTTCTGCATAAATGAGGCTTTGTCTCAATAAATTAAAGCCTGTAAAACCATAATCTTAATAAACTTCACAAATTACTTTGCTCATGACTGTTAAACTGGAAGTGTTATCCACTCTGGAGGGAAATAATTGTTTTCATACTTGTTTATTTCTGACTATCACAGTAATTGTAAGGCATTCTCTTTGATGCAATCCCTTATACAGTTGTATATAAAAAGTGATATGAGCCATTTTGTGTTTTAATTGAATAACTTTGGAAACCAGACGTTCAATCTTCAAGTATTGTCAAATTAATTCGCTAGGAACCATTCAAATGATTTCTAGAAGAAATTTCTAGAAGAGTAGAGTGGGTTTATTCTTGTTTTTGAATGTTGTTCCCTGCTAAACAAGGTTCTCAACTATTCCTGAGTGGGAACTTACTCTGTGCATGGCCTGTTTAAATAAATGAGCTGCCATGTCCATTCAGCAAATCACCCATGCATTAACGTAATGTTAAGTTTATTAACAGATCTTTTGAAATACCATGATGAAGCACAACTTTCGTTCTTTCTAATTATGGTAGGCAGAGTACTGAAAACAGATGTGGATCATGGCGTGGTGGCTTTTGCCTTTTATTCCTCCCCAAAGCATTCTGCTTCTGTATTACCTGAAATTATTCCCTACATGTGGATTCTAAAAGCAGCTAGAAACTCTCGGAACAGCTCATGGAGATTTTAAAGAAGCAGTTTTGGAATCACATGGCACTGTTTAGACTTTCAGTGTAGTAGCTTCATGAAGAGAAAAACAACAACCGTCTCATCCAGGATTTTGCCACTGCAGCCTCATTCTCCAAATTATTGCGTGCTTTGTCTCGTTTTGTAATGGATTTTAGAAGTGGAGGAAGGCGAGATAATCACTGGTACCTCACCTATCTCAGGGCCATCGGGGTGAAAATTACCCTTTAGTGGTGGGTGATTGTGCTCTTGGATGGAGAGGCTTTGTAGCATGGCAGTTAATTAATTATTAATAAGGCTGTGAGAGAATTGCCAGAGTAAATTTCCGAAATACCCTGAGCCGTGATTGAACATTTCCAAATATCTAATATTTCTGGGTGAAGGGGGTCATTAATCCTCCATTTACGGAATAAGTGGACGGCTCAAGGGCTGTGGAAAATTCAGAAGCTATCTGTGATGAGACAGGATTTCAGGTTTCAGCCCCAAGTTTGTCTTGCAGGGTGAAGGATTTGCTGTGTAGGGACACTGAAGATCCTTTGAGCTGCTGGTCCATGGCCAGAAAGTGACACTTAAGAGCTGGAGTGGGTGATTTTGGATTAAATTCCTCGGATATGTGAAATTAAGCATTTGATCAGTGACTAGTGGGAGGGTGTGTAGCCACAGTCTGTAAAGGGAGGATCGGTCTTGTGCTTATTTAGTTTTTCATGTGATTCAGACATATGAGATGACAATTTTTAGAATTTTAAATAGCTAGATAGTATTTTAAGACTAAATTAGAATATTTTGCGAAGTTTCTATGTCTTTTTATGGTGTTGTGCTGAACTTGTCTTCTTTTTCTGATTCTTTAAATCTGGAGTTACTGGGTGAATATACACATATTGATGTTTTCTTCTTGCTATTAACAATATGACATCCAAAATTGTAAATTAAGGAGGAAAAACTGAAATAAATCCTAGTTTAAAAACTATACTTTTTTTTTCAAAATTCCTCTTTTATACTGACTTCAAAACTCAGCCCAGACGTAGATAAACTACATAATCATAGCTTTGAGAAGTATTACCTAATTAAGACTGCAGGTAATGAATTGAGTGGGGAGTTTTTATTGTGAATATAGAATGGAACTAAACTTGAAACAAGTGTGAAGCAGCTATGATAAAATGTTTCATGAACTTATTATTCAGCTTCCAGCTGTCACAAAGAAGTTGTAGTCCTGCTGGTTAAAAACATTCTTTGTGGCTATGGATTTGATATAAAAATGATTTAGCTTCTGAGGGTTTATTTTGTGTCTTTTTTGCTGAGCTCTTTTACTGGCTCAGATCAACTTTATCTATTGACTTTTGCTTTGCTCCAGCTATCTTTTAAAGTAATTAGGTGGGTTTTGTTTTTTTTTTTGACACCTCAATCTATTAGCTTCCTTACCTTGAGAATTTTTATGGGTTGTGGTCACGCCTGGTTTACAATTTTCAGAGTTGTCTTAAAAGCACAATGTTCTATATAAAGGTGTTATGAATGAGAAACAGCAGGCATGGTCTCTGAACAGGGTTGGGAATGTAGGATTGCGTCCAAGCCTGGGACTTTTCAAGATTTTGGCATCATTTGAGAGTCAAAAAAGCTGAAGGCAGAGGGAATTCCATTGTTAGTGTACTTTATTCTAAAGTAGTGTTTGCCTTCACAATGAAGAGCCAAGTGAAAGGTGACAAACATGCTATTGATTAAAAAAAAAATCACTATTTTATCATAATCATATTTATATAACTCTGCATAAATAAACCTAAGAGCATGCTGCATGGGTGATTTCTCTTTTGGTGAAGAATAAGGCACCAAAAGAGATATGGGGACTTTGCCAGTGCTGAGTCTTAAGCACTGAGCAGGTTTATTGCCCTCTCACAGAGGCTTGATGCCAGGCTGAGTGCTCCTGGTCTCCTCCTTTCCCACTCAGGCATTTTGTGCATGGGAATTCCAAACCTGGAATAAACGACACCTCAGCTGTGGGCTCCAGAGCACAGCCCAAGCTAACAGTCCATCAGCAAACTGCTGACCAAGTTTTATCTTTTTTTTTTCAATTTCTTTGGGTTTGGCTAACTAAAAAAAAACCCCAAACCTTCCAGCAAGCTGGATCTTTTCACACAGCTCCTGTCTGTCTCCAAACTTGAAGAAGTTTGGGTGTTTTTAAAATATATTTTGGTGTTTCGACGGTTTTTCCTCACCAACTATTTTGGTGATAAACTGTATTTATTTGGGTTCTTTTCCCTATGAAATTCTTGGTAGTCCTCCAAGAGCTGTGGCAAACCTACTAATGGGACAGATTGGTTTTTAGTGTTGAAGAGTGTGGTTGGACGCCCGCTTTGCATTTATAACCAATGGAAAAAAGACAAACAATTCTCACTTAAGTCACATTTTTAAAATCCTCATTGGAAGAAATGAGACTTCTGTATTTTGCTAAATTTTGAAAGTAGGACTTAAAGTGCCCGTTTAATTAGGTGGCACTTTGCCCCTTTACTCTCTTTAAATCTTGTCCTTTGTATTAATGACAGGAACAGGCAAATTTATGGCATTTAATTATAGGCAAAGGGACCATTTCCTGCCACAGTCATAATATCACTGAACAGCTGATGAGCAAATTAATGATAATGAGAGATTTTCTTGTTCCTTTATTAATAGAGGAATGTATAACTTCAAAGATTGTTCTACACTTGAGAAATATTCAGTGCAAAATGCTGAAGCAGTCATGACATTCAAGTGAGAATGTGAAGATTTATCTTGGCATATGGTGATAGAAAGGAGGCGATATGTTTTGACAAGTATCGTAATTTGACAGTTAAAATAAATACACAGTCAAACAAAAATGGGATGGTTGATGGAAACTGTGTGCTGAGTACTTTTCCTACAGTTTCTCTGTTTGGACAACACAGAAGTTTTTATGACGTTGGTGATCTGGAACACCTTGAGTGGGAACCAATGGCATTGTGTCTCACATTCCAGCCCTGAGTTTCTTGGATTTTATTTCCAGAAACAATCCTGCAGCAGGGCACAGTGGGAACTTAGCAATGTGGGTATTACTCACAGATGAGTCATGAAGGTTATCACAAATAACTGAACAGAGAGAACCACAGGAAGATCTTCCAGGGCCAAGGACAAACAAATTTGTTTGGTTCCTTTCCTTTTGTGTTCCTTTGGTTGCTGGCAAAGCAGGAGGGATCCACAGGAGGCCTGAAAGCGCTCAAAGCTTCAAAAGAAGTTAATTTTATGCTGAAAAGTCCTGAAAAGTGTCTCCTAAGGGTCAAAATGGGGGAAATCCAGAAAATCCTCAAAACCTTGTGGCCCAAACATGGAAATGAATACAGGTTACATTCCTNGGAAAAGCTTCCAGATGTAGAGACCAGAAGCAGTGGGTTTGTAGTATAAGCAGAGACACAGTAAGGCAGGCTGTAGAAAGTTTTAAAGCTTTAGAGTGTAGCTATAGAACTAGTCACAGAAGCAGTAAAAAGTTTTAAGGTGTAGCAAGCAGGTTTGTGTGTCATACCAATGGTTGAGAAGGTCTGCTTGGCAAGATGTGTGAGACAATTTAATTAGGGCTTGGCGTGAAAATAGAAACAATCTTTGTGGCAGTAGTTTATTGGCTNCAGATGTAGAGACCAGAAGCAGTGGGTTTGTAGTATAAGCAGAGACACAGTAAGGCAGGCTGTAGAAAGTTTTAAAGCTTTAGAGTGTAGCTATAGAACTAGTCACAGAAGCAGTAAAAAGTTTTAAGGTGTAGCAAGCAGGTTTGTGTGTCATACCAATGGTTGAGAAGGTCTGCTTGGCAAGATGTGTGAGACAATTTAATTAGGGCTTGGCGTGAAAATAGAAACAATCTTTGTGGCAGTAGTTTATTGGCTAATTAACCTTTAAAAGACCTTCTAACCAGTGACCACTGCCCAGGGGCTGCTGACCTCTGTCTTGTGCTGGCCCTTGCTTGGATGGCCCTTGGCCCAGCTCTCCGCCAGTTCTGTCCTCCAGGAGCTTCATGGAGAACCTTCTTTGCTATGGAGACGTGACTGTGAAATGGTACAAATTATTTCTTGGCTTTCTCCAAAGTGTTGATTTATTCAAACCCAGGCTCTGACTCATAACATCTGTTTTGTTCATCGCTGTTATTTCCTTGCATTACTACTCCTAATTATTCTGTTAAAAACCTTTTGAATAGTTTGAAAGGAAACATAGAAAGACAGACGTTTGTTAGATGCAACTTTTTTTTTTTTCCTTAGAGAAATTAGATATTGGTGTATACAGTTGCCAGCTGCTCCTGTACTTTGATGGATACTCTGCTTTTCTGCCAGGAAAAGGATCTGAAATACATTAAACAATATATTAAGCATAGCATAATACAGCTTTGTTTTATTTAGTTTATTGTTGATGTATAGTTCTTACCAACACAAAGGTATTTACTTCTTAAATCTGCATTATTAGAGAAATGAGATAGTTATAAATCTGCTAATCTCAAATACAGATTTGACCCAAGGCTTGTCTCATTTTCTCTTACCAAATATAAGTAGACTTCAGTATATTTTGAAAGTTTCAGAGGACTTCTCTGTCAGTAGCTGCACCTCACTGCCCAGTATAAGTCAGTACATCTTTTCTTTATATTAGATAATAATCTAGAAACTGAAATAGTCATGGCTGTACCATTTTCCTGACCTGGGTCTGACCTATTTTGTTTCTTTTTGTGAGAGAGCTCTTCTATAACTTTGATCATTCTTTCTTGGTTTTTGTAGGGGTTTTTTTTTTGGTTATTTTTTTGTTTGTTTGTTTTGTTGTTTGTCCTGACTTTCCCTTTCACTAAAGGAAGGAAGGGAACCACCCACACTCTTTAGGTAGTGAGCTTACTATGAATTTATTGAGTTGTATGATAATGGTTTCATTGCTGACTTCAGGGGCATCACTGTGTCTGAGAAGCCCTTAAGATGAAGTTTCTAGGAGATTTTAAAACCAATCTTGAAGGTTTTCCCTCCCTAAATATTGTGTTTGACCCATCCCTCTAGAAAAACTGGAATAGCTGTAGTTTTCCATGGAATAAAGGATGTTAAAAGTCTCTGAAAATGTCAATATGGCAAGGTTGCCTGAGTTTAGCAGTGCTTACTGCTGATGAGTATCAGTACTTTAAGATCTCAGGTTGCCTAATTTTTCATTTCTTAATTACTGGTCAATGAAGATCATGTGGAGGTCTTGGTAATAGAAATAGAGTGGAGTATCTGTTCCTGGAGTTCTTTTTCTTTTACAGTGGAGAGCCTGTAAATGTTGTGATCTCCTTGAGTCGGCCTTGAGCTGCAGCTTCCCAACTGCAGGGTCCTGTTCTCTGCTGGAATAAATCAGTGTCTTCTCTATGACACAAGGATGCTGCTCCTCAGGGCACAGCAGGTGAGGCTGGGGGGGAATATTTAACCCTTTTATTCCTGTGGATGTTTTAACTGCATGTTGCTTAGAAACAGGACCTGTGTGTGGGAGGAAGTGCATTCTGGTAGGAACTCAAAAGCTGGATTCCTCTCAGAACACAGTTACAGCAAAATATGCTTTTGGCCATTTAGGGAACTTCCTCATAAACTCTTCACTGAATGTCTGGTGCAGAGTTTTGCTCTTGCTCACAGCTTGATTTGTGTTCTTGAAGAACTGCAGATCAAACACTTTGTTATTCCTGTATTATAGATCATTCCGAATTTTCTTTCTGACTGAGTGATGCCCAGGCCATATCTTTTCTTCTGGTCTTTGCAATAGCTTTCGCCCATGTTTCTTTTGTTACATCAGCAAACTGTCCCGTGCTGTGAACCCTGAATGTTCAGGTCTCCAGGACACTGCTTGACAGAGCAGAGGCCAAGCTTGTTTTGCAATCCTGGATCCTCTGTACAGAAAATGTTCTTGTCTTACAGGAAACTGAAATTGTACATGAAATGCTGGAAATGAGCTTTGTGGGACTTGGGCTTTGCAACCACCTCACCCAGCTGTGCAAATGTAAGTAGCATTCTTAACTAGACCCATTTAAATAATGAAGTTTTTTGGGAGTCTGCTGAACAAGTAGCACCTGCTCAGAGTGAGGCTTGAAGCCTGTCAACAGGCTGCCCAAAAACTGGGGATTCAGGCTTGTTATATACATCATTCTTATTCTAAATACCTTAAACCATAAAAAACCAGATCAGTAAATGGGGAGCTAAAGCCATGTGATAAAAGATGTGCTCTTGGCCTACTCCAAAACTCTGCCATTGCCTTTGAGCTCAGCTGTGCAGATCTAGCTTAGACAAAATAATCTGCTGAAATCTGACAGTTTGATTTATGCAGGGAGCCAGCTCCCAGTGAAGCTGCAGCAGCAAGGCTCTTGGGAATGTGGTGGGGTGGAAGGTATTTAAAGGGCAATTTGCCAAAGCAAGTCTGTATGTGAAAGGCATCTGGTGACACTCTGTCTTTGAAGCTGGGCCATTTGCTCTGAATTATTTGCTGTCCAGTCTGTCCCCTGCAGCTCCAGAGCTTGTCCTGAGGTCCCATCTCACATTTCTTTCCTTCTGATAAGTGCAGGAACTTCTGCTTCTGGTGCTGCTGATGCCTTGGGAAGGCTGAGCTGGAACAGAGACTGGACAGAGCCAGAGAATAAAGCAGAGATTCATTGAAAGGCCTCCAGGATCCACCTGGGGCAGGACAAGAGCCTGGCCAGGGCTGCACCCAAGGGGGACCCAAAATGGTCCCAAAATGGACAAAGGGTCCCCAGGTCTCACCCTTGGATCAGTTTGGGTCCATTTGCACCTNAGACCCATTTGGGGTTGTAACCCTGGTGCAGAGTAAGGGATGCCCTGCTCGAGCAGAATCCTGGGCTTGCTCCAGAGCCTCTGTCATCCGCTTTGACATTTGCATGCCATTGGTACTGCTGATGTGTTTATTGACCAGTTAAAGGTGCTGATCTGAGCAGTGTCTGAAGATCCTGCCATGTGGCTACTTCTTTTCAAAGAGCTGTTCGGGTTTTCAGATGATCCGAGTTGGGGAGAAGCAGCTCTCTGTGGCAAGGATGTGGGCGCAGCACTGTCTGGAGCAGAGCCTGTGCTCTGAGCTGGGTGTGAGCTGTAGGTGGTGTGGAGGGTTGGCTGGCAAGGAGGATGTGTACAAGCTTGGAAGACACGGAGCTGAGTGAGCTGGATTAGGTGAATGGGGTGAAAAATAGCAAGTAATGAGACCCATTGTAGTGCAGATCGTGCCGGCAGCCCCGGAGCTGGTTCATGCAGCACAGCTCACTTTGTTGCTGTGGTAACCACTGTGAGATTTTTTGAATATTGATGCTGTGTAAAAGGAGCTTGGATAACCTAAAGATAGCGTGGATGACTCTTTAGCATGAGTTCCTTTGGTAGGAATGGAGGCTTTGATTCCATTAGGAAAACTTACCTGATGCTGTCTTATTTTTCCCAAGATTGGTGAAAAATGTTAATAAACTGGCACTTGTGTAGCCAGGGAGTGGGGTGAGGTAGTGGCAGTGTTTGGGGCTTGTCAGAAAAACTCAGTTAATGGTTCCCACTTTGTTCTCTTCCCGGTGCCTTTTTCGTTTGTGCATTAATTTCAGCTTTCAGTGTCAATGTTCAGTCCTCACGGGATGATTCTCCTCAAGGCAGGGGTGCTGCCTGCCTCTGTGAAAGCAGATTGAGCAGGAGCTGTGTGAAGCTCCATGATCATTCTGTGGGGAGTGGAACCTTGCTGGTTCCAATTCACAAAGCCCTGCGGGCATCGCTCCGTGTTCTGGCAATGTTGGTTTCTTTTGGTATTTCTTGCTTGGCCACATTGCAGGATTTTTGACAAGGTATGCTTTGTAAAGGCTTTGTGTTTTCCCAAGTGTAGTGAAACTACTCCTGCAATTATCTTGTTCAGCTCCTTGTTCCCAGAAGCTGAAGGAGTGGGAAGGCATTTGAGCAATTCTCTGTTCTGTCCTGATCCAAAATGCTTCTCCTTCCTGCACATCCCAGCTTCTCGTGGAGGCGTCTCATTCAGCACAGTGAGGAGCAGCAAGGAGCAGCTCCTTGCCTCAGAGCAGGCTAATTTACAGCTTGAACTTCCCAGCAGCTTTTCTGTTACAATTATCTGAAGTTTCCCAGCACAATCTGTGGGTTTCAGTTGATTTTGCTGATTAGTTTTACTGCTGCTTTAGCAGCAGAGCATCGCTGCATCCAGGAGTATGTGTGAAACTTTGTGCTTTTCCAGGGAGAGGAATTTAGATAATATTGGGAAGCTCTGTTGTATGGTGTTTGGAACTCTTTTTAAAACAAGACAAGCCAAACCAACCCAACAAAAAACCTTCAAATCAAATCCCTGGTAGCTGAAGATTAGAGATTTAAAATTAGGAGGAGTTTAAAAATGGAGACATTCTCTCAAAAATAGTTATTTATGATTTGCAGTCATTTTCCTGAACACTTGGCCTGTACTGCACGGACTCAGGACTCATAAGGGTTTCTCACATTTAGACAGGAACCATAGAATTGTTTAGGTTGGAAAAAACCCCTCTAGGGTGACCAAGTTCAGCCAAGGACACAGAAGCATATATTTTTATGTGTGTTTTTCTTCAGGATGCTCTTGGCCATGACACAGATGCAGCAGTTGAGGTGCAGCTCTGGGTTTTGCTGACAGGTGTTGGCTCTGGGGGTTTGCCAGCCCTCAGGGAGCCAGGCTTCCTTCTCCCATGCTGGAAGCTGGTGCTATAAATGAATAGCCAAATTTTTAATCAATAAAGAGAATTTATTGATTTACAGCCGTATGAAAAGTCTGAGATAGCCACGACCAAAGGAAGCAGTTCTGAGCC